>PVKE010008366.1:0-47912 GCA_004027555.1 Craseonycteris thonglongyai | reverse complement strand
GGGGGGGGGGGTGGGAGAGGGCACCAGCATTATGGACACACTCAATGTTTTGGTGTTTACCTGGAGAGGAGGGAGGAGGGGGGAGGGAGTGTTGTGTGAGGAGTGGGGAGTGTGCACGAGATATATGGGGTTGGAGGGGGACCTGATTCTGGGAGCTGGGCACATAATGCGATGCATGGGTGATGTGATGTGGAGTTGTACATTGGGAAACTGTCTGATTGTTACCAACCAATGTCACCCCATTAAATTTAACAATAAAATTTAAAAAAAATTAAAAAAAAAATAAGAAAAAATAAAAAAATAAAAATGCCATGGATTTTTGTTCATTGATTTTGTATCCTGCAACTTTATTGTATTCATTTATTATTTTTAATAGTTTTCTGGTGGAGTGTTTAGGGTTTTCTGTATAAAGGATCATGTAATCTGCCATAAGTGACAGTTTAATGTCCTCACCCCCAATTTGAATGCTTTTCATTACTTTGTCCCCCTTAATGTCTCTGGCTAGAACTTCTAGCTCTATGTTGAATAGCTCTGGTGACAGGGGACATTCCTGTCTTGTTCCTGATTTTAGAAGAAAAGGTTTCTGTTTTTTCCTATTGAATATGATATTTGCTGAGGGTTTGTCTCACATGGCCTTTATTATGTGGAGTACTTTCCTTCTATAACCATTTTCTTAAGTGTTATGATCATAAATGGATGTTATATCTTGAATGCTTTTTCTGCATCAATTGATATAATCATATTCTTTTTATTTTTCATTTTGTTTCTATGGAGTATCACATTGATCAATTTGCGTACGTTGAACCATCCTTGTGCCCTTGGGATGAATCCCACTTGATTGTGATGTATACTCTTTTTAATGCATTGTTGTATTCTATTTGCTAGTATTTTGTTTAGTTTTTTTCGTGTTGGTGTTCATCAGAGATATTGGTCTATAGTTTTTTTGTGTGTGTGCCATCCTTGCCGGGCTTTGGTTTTAGGGTAACGTTGCCCTCATAAAATGAGTTGGGAAGTATTGCCTCTTCTTCAATTTTCTGGAAAAGTTTGAGGAGGATAGGTGTTATTTCCTCTTTGAATGCCTGGTAAAATTAGTTAGTGAGACCATCTGTTGCTGGACTCTTGCTTTTGGGGAGGTTTGGATTAGTGTTTCCATTTTCTTACTGTTGATTGGTCTGTTTAGGTTATCCATTTCTTTTTGATTCAGTCTAGGTAGACTATATGTTTCTAAAAACTTGTCTGTTTCTTCTAGATTGCAAACTTTGGTGGCGTACCTGTCTTCATATTATTCTTGAATGATCCTTTGTATTTCTGTGTTTTCATTTGTAATTTCCCCTCTTATATTTCTAATTTAGATTATTTCTGTGTTTTCTCTTTTTTCTCTTGGTGAGCCTAGGCAGGGGTTTATCAGTTTTATTAATTTTTTGAAAGAACTAGCTCTTCATTGCATTAATGTTTTCTATTGTATTGCTATTCTCTATTTCATTTAGTTCTGCTTTAATTTTTATTATTTGCTTCCTTCTGTTGTACTTCTTTTCTAGGTCTTTAAGGTGTGGTGTTAGGTTGTTATTTGTGATTTTCTTGATTCTTGAGATAGGCCTGTAATGATGTAATTTTTCCTTTTATTACTGCTTCTGCTGCATCCCAGTAATTTGATATGTTGTGTTTTCATTGTCATTTGTTTCTATGTATCTCTTAATCTCTCTTTTTATTTCTTCTTTGATCTAGTCTTTGTTAAATAACATGTTGTTTCATCTCCACGTATAGGTAGTTTTTCCTGCTTTCTTTCTGTAATTGATCTCCAATTTCAAAGCTTTGTGATCAGAGAATGCACTTGATATAATTTCAATCTTCTTAATTTTGCTGAGACTAGCTTTGTGTCACAGCAGGTGATCTATTCTTGAGAATGTTCCATGTGCACCAGAAAAGAATGTATAGTCAGTCATGTGTAGTAGCACTAAGTATCCTGTAAATATCATCTATGTGGAACTGCTGCAATGTGTCTTTTAAGGCTGATATTTCCTTATTGATGTTCTATTTGGATGATCTGTCCATGGCTGTCAAGGGGGTGCTGAGCTCCCCTACTATAATTGTGTTTTTGTCAGTTTCTCCTTTTAGATCTGCTAATAGTTGCTTTGTAAATTTTGGAGTTTCTTGGTTGGGGGCATATATATATTAATAAGTGTAATATCTTCTTGTTATATTGTCCCCTTTATCACTATAAAACGTCCATTTTTGTCTCTTATTATGTTTTTGATCCTGAAGTCTGTTTCATCAGACATATGTATGACTACACCTGCTTTTCTCTGGATGCCATTTGCTTGGAGCATTTTTTTCTACCCTTTCACTTTGAGTCTGCGTTTGTCCTTGTGGCTGAGGTGTGTCTCTTGTAGACAGCATAAGGTTGGTTTTTATTCTTTAATCCAGTTTGCCCTTCTGTGTCTTTTTTTTGGTGAGTTCAGTCCATTTACATTTAGTGTGGTGATTGATATATGAGGATTTCCTATAGCCATTTTGTCTTTTGTTTTCTCGTAGCTCTTTCTTTCAATTGCTTCTTTGCTTTTTTATTCCCATCAGTTATTTTAGTTTGATGGTGTTTTAACTGTTTTTTTCTTTCTCTCTTTTTTATTATGTGTCCCAGTTCTAAGTTCTTTTTCAGTAGTTATCATAATCTATATGTAAAAGAAAGTTTCATATATGCAGTGGTTCCTTTTTTTAAGGATGTTTGTTATCTCCATTCTCTTTGGAAATTAATACCTTTACATCCTCTCCTTTTATGTTTTTGTTGTTACAGTTTATCTCTATTTATTTTTACTTTTTGTTTCAGGTCCAATTGCCTCCTGCAGTATTTCTTGAAATGCTGGTTTTGTGCTGGAGAATTCCTTCAGTTTCTGTATATCTGAAAGGTCTTTATTCATCCTTCATATCTAAAGAACAACTTTGCTGGGTAGAGGATTCTTGACTGGTAATTTTTCTCTTTTAATATTTTGAATATTTTATTCCATTCCCTCTGGCTTCTAGAGTTTCTACTGAGAAATCTGATGATAGTCTGATGAGCTTTCCTTTATAGGTTATGGTGTTCTTTTTTTCTGGTTGCCTTGAAGGTTCTTTCTTTGTCTTTGACCTTTGACATCTCCAGGATAGTGTGCTCTGAAGAGAGTCTGTTAGGATTCAAGTAGCTAGGGGTTCTGTTTCCTTCTTGAATTTGAGGTTCCATTTCTTGCCATAGATTTGGGAAGTTCTCATCTACTTTTTGTCTAAGCAAATTCTCTGTGCCCATCTTGTCCTCTGTGCCCTCCAGAATACCTATTATTCTTATGTTATTCTTTCTAATGAAGTCAGCTAGCTCTTGTAGAGATCTTTTTATTTTAACTCTCAGGTCTCTCTCTTCTTCCTTCTGTGACATTTTTGTATTTCTGTCTTCAATTTCACTAATTCTTTCCTCCATCTGGTGAGCTCTGCTTCCTATGGTAGCTATTTTATTTCTTTCATTTATCTCCAGAATTTCTATTTGGTTCTTTTTTTATAGTTTCAATTTCTTTGTTAAAGTGTTTCTTTTCTTCAAATATTCCTTGCTGAGATTATTTAGCTCTCTTTGTGTACTCTGCCAATTTTCTTTGATCTCTTTTGAGTGTTTTAGGAATTGCAGTCTTGGATTCTGTGTCATTACATTACATATTCTCATTTGTTTAAGTTTCTTTTCTGGAGACTTTTTGTTTTCTTTCTGATCATCTTTATCCCCTAAGGCAGTTTGCCAACCACTGCCCTAAGGTACTCAATTGCTGTTGGAGTGTTTCTCTTTCTGAGCATAAGGACATTTCCCCTGGTAGATGTAAAGAGGCCTTTCTTTTGCTTCCCAGCTTGTATAGCTTGAGCATCTTACAATACTTTGTCTTGGTTATTTGGTTTTCTTACAGTGAGAGACTCCCTAGAAAGTTGGCTTCTCTTCTTCAACTCAGTTTCCTTGTTCTCTGTGCATCTCCTTTTTTGGGAGGATATGGTGGGCAATGGTTTTATATGCCTTCGAGATCCCACTGGAGTCAGAAGCTACCATACCTATGTTTCACAGTTTTCCTCATTCCCTCTGCCAGTATCCACAAGAAGGGTGTGAGTGGGGTTTATTGAAAAAGGTGCATGTCTGTTTGTGTCACAAGATAATGGCGGCTTCTTGGCTGTAGCTAATTGTATGCAGCCTTGGGAGAGAGAAAGTGGAAGCAGCCAGGCTCTGTGTCTATAACCCTGCAATGTTCTGGCTGGGATCCTACCTAGTTCAAGGCCACACTGCACTTCAGCTGCTGGCATGTTCTTGCCACTGGCATTCTGGTTGCTGAAACATGCTCTGGCCTCCAGCCATCTGCCTCTTGCTTAGGCCGATGGCACTACACTCTAGCCACCTGCCTAATACCAGCAGTGTGCCCCATGCTCTGGCTGCCTGTGCTGCTTTCTGGCCACCACTGGTGCCACACTCCAACCTCCTACTCTGCACTGTGGCCTGCTGTGCCATGCTCTGGCCACCCTCCCTGAACTCATGTCCCCCTGTCATGCTATAGCCACCTGTGCCCTGCTTCTGCTGGCCACCCTGAGCTCCACCTGCCCATGCCTCCGCTTTTGTCCATTCTTTGCCTGCAGCCTGCCAGAGTCATTCTGTACCTCAGCCCATGTTCCTTAGCTCCCACCTCAGTCTCTCCTCTCTTGTTCTCCGGGCAGGTCTCTGGGTGGCACACAGCAGCATGTCTCTGCACTGCTTCCTTCCCTTTTCTCTTGCTCATGTCCCTTTCTCTGGCCTTTAGGTATTTTCTTGCTATGAGTGGTTTTCTCAGCTGAGGCTGTGTGTTGTTCAAGGAGTTCCTGGTTGGATTTTAGTTGTTCAATTTGTTGTTCTCTCCAGGAGAAGTTTCAAGAACTCCTCTCATGAACATAAGTTATTTATCAACTTAATCTTTTTTAAAAAATTGCCCCCCCCACCCAAAATATTATAATGTTTTAAGAAAGTTTATGAATTTGTGCTGGGCTGCATTCCAAACTGTTCTGGGCCACATGTAGGCCACAGTCCACAAGCTAGAGAAGCTTGGTTTAAGCCTTCACTGAGCTGATTTCACTATTCTTTCACTATGTTCATTAAACATTTTTATACCCAGTGGTTTGAACTCTGCATATGATAAATTGCTTTCCTTCATTTCATTTAGTTCTTTTTCTGGTGTTTTGTCCTCTTCTTTCATTTGAGACATATTTATTTGTCTTCCTATTTTGGCTGCCTCCCTGTGTTTGTTTATATGTATTAGATACAGCTGCTTTGTCTTCCAGTCTTGGCAGGGTGGCCTTATGTAGTAGATGTCCCTTGGGGTCCAATGCCACTGTCTCCCTGATTCTGAGACCAGTGCTCCAACAGTTTCTGTCATATGGGTTGCAATACTCTGCTGTTATAGTTTAGTCTTGATATCTATTGGCATGTTGGTGAGTAAGATTGACCCTCAGGCTGATTGGCTGTTAGGATTGGCCATGACCACAGTGGGGCTGAGCCCATGGAGCTTGATTTGCCCAGCAAGACTATGGTTTCTGCTAAGACCACTCTTTTGGTGTTCCATTTGTGGTGCTAATGAGGTGGTGTTCTGTTGTGGTCAGAAGATACCACTGGGTTTGTTGGTTTGGGGGCCTTTTGGGAGGAGCTCTGGTACAGGCCAACATCAGCATGGCCTGGGCCAACAAAGTGATTTTCAGTTGGTATCTTCCTCTGCTGATCTCAAAGGTGTCTAGGAGAAGTCACACTATGATCTAAGGCTGGCTGCCATGAGCCTCAGCCTGGGGCCACTCAGCAGGGGCCACTCAACAGGATCCAAAGGGCACACAATGGCAAATTGTCACCTGCCTGAGTCCTGCAGGCCTTGGAGAGTTTTTAAGAGAGTTTGCAGTTTGAGCTGAGACTGGTTGTCCTTGAGGAACAGCCAGTGAAAGAGACAATGGTGGTATATAAATTGGACTTGGTGGGAGCTAGGGAGTCACCAGGGTGGGGTCAGCAGTTTTCACCAGGTTGGTGCATATTCAGATTGGATGCCTGCTTGTGCTTGCTGTGTGGGGGGTGGGCTCAACACATTGGGGGCTGTCCCTCTCACCCTTGTTCTGAAGCTACCCAATTAAGTTTCTCTTACTATGTCTCTGGCACCTTTCAAGCTTCTATCTCTCTGCTAGAACTTAGAGCAAGTGTCTGAGAGTGAGAAAATCTATGCACAGGTCCTTTAGAGGACACCTGAATTTCCGACAGCTCACAGCCAGCTGCCTAGGGATGCCTCAGCCTAGGAGCCCTAGGCTGGTGGGGCTGGGACAGTTCACTTTCTCTCTCTTTTTTTCCCCTAAGATTTATTTTATTGTTTTTGACAGAGAAAGACAGAGACAGAGAGACAGAGAGAAGGAGGAGGTCCCAGAGCAGTCTCCATAATTATATGTCATCAGTTTTTGACATGGTTTCATTCCACACAGTTGGGCGGGAGCTGCACAGGGTGGGAACTGAGCTAGGGGCCTCCCACATGGGAGGCACATACCCTTGAGCCAGCGACCAAACAGCAGGGGTGAGAACTGAACTGGGGGCCTCCCATGTGGGAAGCACACCCCAGTTCAGCATATGGGTCTGCACGAACTAGGGCTGGATTCGATCCTTGGTCCCTGGGGCTGCAAAGTGAGCACTTAACTTGCTGAGCCATCCTGGCTTGTCCGGGACAGCTCACTCTTCATGGGGACTTCTGTAGCTGAGATATCCATCCAGATTCTCAACCACTACACAGGGACCAGACTGTTTTGGTCTCAGCCCCTCCGACTGGTCTCAACATCAATTCTTCTTTATATTTTTTGTTATAGGAGTTCTGTAAGTTCAACTAGTCTTCAGATAGTTCTCAAGGTTGATTGTTCTATAATTTAGTTGTAATTTTGACGTGGTTATGGGAGGAGGGAAGCACAGCACTTACCTATTCTGCCCTTACACTATACTTTTGCAAGATGTTACCACTGGGAGAAGTTAGAACCTTTTGGTATTATTTCTTTCAGTTATATGTGAATGTAATGTTATCTCAATAAAAACAAACAAACAAAAAAGAGAGACCATATTTCATTCATCAGATTGGCAAAAATGGAAATAATCTCACAATCACAATATAAAGCATTGGCAAAGATTTCACTTATCCACTGCTGTTTAGAGTATAACTTGATATGGCCACTTTTGAGAGTAAAATGTCAGGTGATCAGTGAAATTTAAAATACACACCCTTCATTGCCCCAACCATTTTCTTTCTGGATTTGTATACTCTATAAAGATACTCCCATATATCCTGAGGAGAAAAGTAAGCAAGGGTGCTTATTACAACATTGTCTATAATAGCATATCATAAATATCCAGCAATAGGAAAATAGATAAATAAAATGTAATACACAGCAGGGATGCTGGAATAGCTCAGCAACTGACCATTTGCCTCACAATTGTAAGATCCAGGGTTTGATTCCCAGCCCCGACCTGTGCAAACCCATGTGCTGAATTGCAGAGCAACCTCTCAGGCTGGAGGCCCCCAGTTTGGTTCCCACATGGTGCAGCCCCACATCCACCTGTGTGGAATGAAATCATGTCACAACTGTGTAACTATGAAAGTGCTCTGGGCCCTTCCTCCTCTCTCTCTCTCTCTCTCTCTCTCTCTCTGTCTCTCTCACTTTCTCTCAAACAATAAGAAATAAATCTTAAAAAAAATAAAATATACAGCAGAAAAAATAATAAACCAGATAAGATTATAATATATACATATCTATCTATCTATCTATCTATCTATCTATCTATATAGATATCTCAGAAAGATAATATCAAATTTAAAAAGCAAGATACAAAGTGATATTTATTCAGAAAATATTTGAGTGACTACCCTGTGGAAGGAGCTGTTCTAGAACCTGGAAATATAGTAGAAAATAGACAAAGCCAGACAAAGTCCTTGCTTTGTGGATATTATATTCTTGTAAGGTAACACAATCAAATTAATGAAATATGACACTTTATGTAAAATTTTTAATTGTTCAGGTATGGTTTGATATGCATGTAGTAATTTTATAATGCATATATTATGAAAAATAGACCAGAAAGATAGACCCCATTTTTTTTTATATATCAGGAGTAAAGGAAAGATGTTGGACTTGGGGTGAGGAGGGTTGGCTTATAGGGAATATTAACTGTATCTGCAATATTTTGATTGCCTAAAAGCCATTCTATTATCAGGTATAAGTTCAAATGCTCTCTTTTGTAGTTACAATGTAAAATTGAAAGATACTTTTATTTTTTATTGTTAAATTTATTGGGGTGACATTGATTGGTAACATTTAGATAGTTTCCAGATGTACAAGTCCACATCACATTGCATTATGTGCCTACTTCCCAGAATCAGCTCCCCTTCCATCATCATATATCCGGTGTCCACTCCCGCTCCCTGCCCCCCAACTCTCCCTCCCTCCTCCTCCCCTTCCCTCAGGTAAACACCAAACTATTGAGTGTGTCCATAAGGCTGGTGCCCACTCCCACCTCCCCTCCCCACTCTCCCTTCCCCGTCCTCCCCTTTCAAAAGATATTTTCTTATTATAAAAATGTACAGTCTAATGTTTCTTAAATTAAAGTCTGAGCACATCTCTCAAAATGGAGAAACTGATTATTGATTTATCCTTACCAAACACATAATTGACTAAATTTATAAATTAGGACGGCCATTTGTATTAATTTCAAAAGAAACAGGCTAGAGACACACAGAACAAATACATAGTATTAAGTTTGGTCTCTCTTTTTCTTATCACCATTGCAATTAATGGATTAACCAGGTGAGGAGCATAGCTAACAGCCTCTTATCATACTTGTTTTAATTCATATTAAAAACATTAGTTCTTGGGGGAAGCTGGGATGGCTCAGTGCATGAAGTGCTCACTTTGCATCCCCAGGGACCGAGGATCGAATCCCAGTCCCGGTGCATGCAGACCCATATGCTGAACTGGGGTGTGAGGCCTCCAGTTCAGTTCTCACCCCGGGTTTGACTGTTGGCTTGAGGGGGCGGGGCCTCCCATGCAGGAGGGCTCCAGTCAGTTCCCTGCCGGTGTGGCTCCCACCCAACTGTGTGGAACGAAATCATGTTGAAAGCTGATGGTGTACAACTATGGAGACTATTCTGGGCCTCCTCCTTCTCTATGTCTTGCTCTCTCTGTGTCTCTTTCTGTCTCTGTCTCTCTCTGTGTCACAAACAATCAAATAGTTACAAAACAAAACAAAACAAAACAAAACATCAGTTCTTGGAAATGCACGGGTTGAACGCTTGCTTTGCAGCCCGGAGGTCCGAGGATTGAATCCCAGCCCTGGTCAGTGCGGAGCCATATGCTGAAGCGGGGTTTGGCCACCAGTTCAGTTCTCCCCATGATGAGCTTCCCATGGGAGGCCCCTGGCTCAGTTCCCACCCTGCACACCTGTGTGGGATAAAACCATGTCAAAAACTGATGATGTATAACTATGGAGACTGCTCAGGCCCTTTCCCTTTTCTCTGTGGCTCTCTGTTTCAGTTTCTCTGTCAAAAACAATAAAATAAATCTAAAAAAAACCAAAACATTAGTTCTTTTGGGGACTAGTAGGAACTCTGTATGTCTCCTATTCTCATTTAAAATGAGGGGTTTATAGTAAATACTCTGAGATTAAACTAACTACTCTTCTCACTTTTAGTTTGTAATTTACTCAAGAACTTAAGTTAATTGTTAATTTAATCTTTAAAAATCAATTACATTATTTTATAGATTATGAGAACTACATGTTCAAATTTTATACTTTATAATGCTATCTCAAATAATAATTTAAAACATCTTGTAAAATACTATTTGGAAACAATTCAAACACAACATTTTTTTATTCCTACCTTTTTCAAAATGTCTCATCAAGCATGAGGAGAAATTACGTTTTTTTGATGAGAGATTACTTCTTCTTTTTTAAGAATGTATCTACTTTTAAGGGAAAAAAGAGAATGGGTGGTTTTACTTTGAATCTTATAAAACTATTTGCAAATATTAGTTTTTCTCTTAAGAGTTAGTTTGCAGAAGTAGAGATAGTTTCAATTTGAGGTCACAGAGGAGAAAGCCAACTGGTGGAATGCTCATTAAGTATTAGGTTGACTAGATAAGCTGTTTTAAACAAGACAAAACACCATGGCACTATCCCATCTCAAATGGTATGTATGGTCAGCCTACTGACACTTTGAATTGAATTTAGCCCAGTGAGACTAGGTTGACCATATTACCATGTTTAAAATGAAACAATACTGTTATTTTCTGTCTGGTTTAAAACAGTACATCTGGTCAGCCTAATTGTTATTAGTCAGCGTTTCATATCTTCCTTATCTTCAGTTAGCATTCCCTACACTGCCATTTTAAGGAGTTAACGGGTAATTGTAGATTAGATCGCAAAAGGGTGTCCCAAAATTCACGCAAGAATTGAATTTTGCATCATTTGTGCGGTAAAGTGTTGCCAATGGGAAAAAAAAAAGACAGTGTGATAGCTGACATTTCAAGATTATTAAAAATGGAGTGCTACACGGAAGAACAACACGTTTTCATTGTTGAGCATGAAAATTTACAATTTTTAATTATAAACCTGTGTTTTCTATCAAAATTACTTCTTGCATGAATTTTGGGACACCCTTTTTACTTGGAGGCTGGAAGCTTTGTGTTTAAGCACCCCAGCTACCTCTGTTTGAAGCCTGCTCTATCATTTATTCACTCTATGACCTTTGACAGATTATTTAAATACTGTGGACTTGTTACCTCATGGGGATAATAAAGGTACTTATCTCAGGGTTTTTGTGAAAACTTATGAAGAGGTTATAACGCCAATGCCTGGCATATAGTAAGTACTCCATAAATAATAACAATCATAATGAATAACACTTTAATCAAAATTACTCTATGCTAGTCACTGTTGTAAAAATTTTATTATATAAGGGATGCCGGGATAGCTCAGCAGTTAAGTGATTGCCTTGCAATTGTGAGGTCCAGGTTTGATTCCCAGCCCTGGCCCATGCAACCCCGTGTGTTGAATTGTGGCACAACTTTTAGCCATCGGGATGGCTTGGCAGCAAAGGTTCCCACCTCCCATGCTGGAGGCCCCCAGTTCAGTTCCCACACCATGCAGCCCCACATCCAACTGTGTGGAATGAAACCATGTCACTACTAATGATGTACAACTATGGAGATTGCTCTGGACCCTCCCCTCTTCCCTCTCTCTCTCTCATTTGTCTCTTAAAACAATAAAATAGAACCTTAAAAAACTTTATATATACAAACTATTAGCTATTTATTAGTACAACTGGTGCCTATTTCAAGGTTTAACTTAGTAAATTATGTTTCTGCTTCAGAAGCAGGCAGGAGAACTGGAGACTATTCCCCTTAACCTTAGTTGCATATTTTTCAAGTAAAGTCACAGAGACTATTTTCCCACTGGCAGAGAAAAGAAGACATGGAACAGTTTATATACCATATCATCTCCTTTTAACAGCAGAAACTAAGGCATGTACTATGCAGTTGGGCTCTTTAGCAGAAATTAAGAGTTGGCAGGTATTGTTACTCAACTGGTACTCTTTTTAAGGAATCCCAAATCATGCTGAATTATAGCATTATAACTGGTCCTCTCTTGGGACACTTAATACTTTCTTATGACCCTTGCTATCCTATTAGACCAAGGGCAAGTTCTGTGTCTACACTGGTAACCTTCGTAACCCCTGTAATACTGAGCATGATTCTGGGTAAGACTGAACAATTAAGGGGAAAAGAGGGATAAAACACATTTAAAGGGAAGAAAAAAATAATAGAAACCTTTCTTCAAATATAGTTGGCAGTTTTATCTTTTGAGTGGAGTAGATTTTTCTTTCTTATTTTCTTTCTTTTTTTGTATAAGCATTAAAAAAAAAAGATTTTATTGTTTTTGACAGAGAGAGACAAAGAGGTGGAGGGCCCAGAGCAGTCTCCATAGTTGTATGTCATCAGTTTTTGACATGGTTTCGTTTCACACAGGTGGGTGGGGGCTACACAGGGCAGGAACTGGGCTGGGGGCCTCCTGCATGGGAGGCATGCCCCTGGAGCTAGGGGCTGAGCAGTGGGGGTGAGAGCTGAGCTGGGGGGCTCCCCCATGAGAAGCACACCCCAGTTCAGTATATGAGTCCATATGGGCTGGGGCTAGGATTCCATCCTTGGTCCTCAGGGCTGCAAAGAGAGCGCTTAACCCCTGAACCATCCTGGCTTACCCTTTCTTATTTTCAAACATCTCTAGTGAATAGGTGTACCCAAGGTCATATCCAAGCAACAGGAGTCACTGTAGTTAAATTCCATTATAGACCTTCTCTGAAGATAGAATCCCTTAGGATCAGTCTGGCTCTAGTAATAAGAGTCATTAAGAAAAGGTGGATATGATGTAGGGAAGAGCCATCTAAAGGCAAGCAGCAAAGATCACATTATGTTTCCATTCCTTCTACTTAAGTCTTTTAAAAGTATTTTAAAACCTATAGAAGAACATTATGTCCAATAACTCCATTTTATATCTACACTCATTTGAAAAAAAATATTCAGAACATTTTATTCCTGGGTCTATAATGAATTGCAAACATTTTATGTAGCACTGTGGTTGGAATGGTAAACAAAAATTAAATCAGAAAATTTAATTGATAAGTTTCTATGATAATTTAGTTTGTCCTGCTGGTGGTGTGGGTGCGTCCAAACTAGGCTTCTGACCTAGTCTAGTCTTTTACATTTGTTAAAATCAAAACCAAACAGAGAACAGCCTTGACATTTCCCTGAGTAGACAAAACCAGTTTAGTCATTAATTTAGCTCAATTATCTATCACTGTGAAGACATTACTTCTTCATTGTATAAGCTGCTTTGTAACAGTATACCCCTGAGTTTCACTCCATCTTTTGGTTTTAATGCTCCCAGTTTACAAACTATCTTTTTGGTGTGTGCACAGTAAATTTATACCAATTACTTCTTCTGTGACTCATTGGTTTTACTTTGGCTATGTCTGCACTTTTGATATAGTGGTTCACTGTTAAGGCTTAAGAAATCATTACTAAAGTTTCTGTGATTACCAAACTACTCTTTACTTCAAGATATTACAAAGAGTAATCAGTCAGGGAAAGAATCAAGAAACATGACCTCACTCATAGGTGAAATATAAAAGTGAAAGTAACAGAAACAAAAACTCATGGACACAGCCAATAGTTTAGCGGTTACCTGAGAGTAAGGGGGCAGGTGGGTGGGAGAGCTGGGGGACAGTGGAGTAGGGAGGGGGAATCAAATATATGGCAATGGAAGGTGAGCTGTTTCTGGGTGGTGAGCATATAATGCGATGTATAGACAATGTAATGTTGAATTGTTCACCTGGAGACAATGTAATTGATATCAATCAATGTCAACCCAATAAATTTCACACACACACACACACACACAAATAATAATACCAGTACAGAAAAAGATTAATCAGTCAGGGAAGGGAATTCTATAAAGCTGTGAAAGCTTCTTGATAACAAAATTATCTAAATACAAAATACTGTGAACTGGAGAAGCTGGGATGGCTCAGCAGGTTCAGTGCTCTCATTGCAGCCCCGGGTCTGAGAATTGAGTCCCAATCCAGGCCCCAGCCCGTGTGGACCCATGTGCTGAACTGGGGCAAGTTGGAGGCCCCCTGCTGGGTTCTGCCTTGCTCTGCCCCACGCCCACCTGTGGAATGAAACTATGTCGAAAACTAATGACATACAACTATGGAGACTGCTCTGGGCCCTCCTCCTTCTGTCTCTGTCAAAAAAAGAAAAAATTAAAAACAATAAAAAAAAATACTGTGTATTATTGGTAACTATGGTGTTACAACTCAATACATAAAGTGCTAGGCAATTCAGCCACATTGGAAATGGGGCCCTTTCATTCTGAATTTTAAAATATATATTTTAAAGATTTATTCTATTGTTTGACAGAGAGAAGGGGGAGGACCCACAGCAGTGCCCACAGCTGTACATCATTAGTTTTTGACATAATTTCATTCCACACAGGCAGACGAGGGTGGGGGAGAAGGGGGAGGGAGGCTGCCCAGGGCGGGAACCCCATATCAGGGGTCTCCCACATAAGAAGCAGCTCCTGGGAACTGGGGGCCTCCTACATGGGAAGTGCACCCTAGGTTCAGCACATGGGTCCGCCAGGGGGTGGGTGGGGTCTCAATCCCCAGCCCTGCAGCTCCTAGGCAAGTGCCCAACTTGTTGGAACGTCCTGGCATCCCCTGAATTTTAAAATATTTTTATTTTAAATTGTCTTAATTAAAACTTTTAAAAATTTCGTCCTTAAAAATAGTCTATTCACTCTGATAATTGCTACTCTGAGCACAATCTGCTAAATGCTTTATAATGACTAAGTAAGCACTAGTGATTTTTTTTTTTATCACCAGTGATTTGAACCCAGGTTTAATGCCTGACTCAGTATTTGTGCTGTTAACCACTCTGCTGTACTGCTTCCTCACAAACATGATTTCAAAAGTTATACAGCCTAAGACTGGGAGGATTCAATGAAATGAGACCAGGGATGAAAGAATAACGCAAATCTACACAGCTTCAGAACTAGTGTCACAAACAAGGACTACTGATCTCAGTTTTAACTCTTACTAGGATCTGGCAAAGAAGATAGTAATTAAAGAAATGAAAAGTACATTGCTGGGACATACCAGCCAATAACATGGGTGGCATACTAATGTTAAGATGCTTATTAAGTTTGTACAAAAACTGCAGTCATTTCAGGGCCTTTTAAAGCTTAAGAGATGGGACCTTTTTTTTTTTAAGTTCCTAAAAAATCCATCCCAAAATGGGACACAAAAGTCTGTAAATTTTTTGTTTACATTGAACAATTTAAATTGACTTCATCTTAACAGTATCTATGACAATACAATCTCTTTTGGGAAAAATACCAACTCTAAAGATCAGGAGAAGCCTGGATGGCTCAGCTGGTTAAGTGCTTGCTTTCCATCCCCAGGGACCAAGGATTGAATCTCGACCCGGTCTGTGTGGACCCATATGCTGAACTGGGGTGAGCTTCTCATGCAAGAGGCTCCCAATTCAGTTCTTTGCCACCCCCTACCCCCGCCCAAGGGGGTGTGCCTCTCATGCGGGAGGCAACCTGCTGAGTTACCGCCCTGCACACCCTGCCCACCCTTACGGACCCAAACCATGTCAAAAACTGATGACAACTATGGAGACTGCTCTGGGCCCTCTTCCTTCTGTCTGTCAAATACAATACATCTTTAAAGACCAACCCTGCATGTGAAAGCCCAGGCCAGATGGCTCTCTGGATCACAAGGTTTGTTGTGAGACAAAGTCTCAATGCCACTCTTTCACCATCTTCACACCCTCCCCAGGTGTGGCCCCTTTCCTTCATCAGACACTTACTTTGAGGAGGGGGTATATGGGACCTGAGGAGAAAGCAGCAAGGTATTCTGGGCTCTGCCCCAGCTCACACACAAAAAATATCTCAAGGCCTGGGGTCGACAGTCCCAGCCACCTCAGTGATTTGACAGCCACGACTTTTCCCCAAAGTGATGTATCAGGAAACAGGGCCTGGCTCTTAAAACGCGTCCAAGTCAAGTATCTAATGGCAGAAAACTTCAGAGCCTAAGAAGTGGCAGGAATTTTCCCCAACACCACACTGTCTCCTGGCAACCCTCATTGCTTGCTTGCTTGCTTGCTGCCAGGAGAGATCAACGCGGGGCTGGGGGGCAGGGGGGCACACAGATTTCCCCTGGTAGCGCAGGACGGTGGTGGAGTAAGCGAAGAAGGACCGAGAACGGTCAGAGCCGAGACCAGGAACACAGTTAGGAAAGGCCCCGCGCGGAGCACGACGGGAAAAGACGAGGCACGCATAAGAGCGCCGCGCCCCGCCGCGCCCCGCCCCTCGCTGCTCTGCGCCTTACTGCACTCAGGCTGGGCGGCTCTCCCCGGAGGCGTCTCTGACTGGACGTCCGAGACCCGCGTGCTGATTGGCCGCGTGGGCGAGGCGGAGGAGAGCCGTGCGCAGCGGCGTGTGTGGGGCCGTGTGCAGACCCGCGTGTGGCGCAGGCAAGGACCCTGAAAATAAACAGCCACTACCCTGCGAGTCGCTTTCCTGGGGCCTGCGTCCTAATTTCTGCTGCTTTGGTCCAGCTTAGAAACCGAAGGTGAGGACCGGGAGTGGAGGCTTGGGGGGAACTACGCTGCGGAGCCCTGGTCCGAGGCGGACGAAGAGGGTAGGGAGCGGTGAGGCGGAGATGGCGGCCGCTCTTTGGCCTTCTCCGCTGCTGCGTCAGGCGGGATACTCGGCTGCCATCGCTGCCACAGGCCCGGGTTTCCGGCCTCCTGCAGTTGGCCAATCCTCCCGCCCTTTCTTTGGTCCTGAAAAGCTGGACCACTTTGTGTCGGGTCCTCTCCCAGGGCCAAGGCCGCACCCCAGGCCAAAGCCTTGGAGCAAATGAGATCCTGGCCCGTGTGACCGAGGCCCTAAGACTTCGAAGGTCGCAGAATAGGGGACAGAGGATCGATTTGGCTAGAATTTACAGGGAAGGGACTGTGGTGGGAAAAGGTCCCTGGTGCAGATGGAGCGGGGATGGAGTTGGGTACTTATGCAGGCCATGTGCTGGGGTGGTGGGACTGGCAGGCCATGTGCCAAGGGTTTTCATGAGCTTAGAAAAGGGTCCTTGAAGAAACTCTGACGTTTAGGGTGGTGGAACACGCCTCTAGAAGGTCTGAGAGTCTTTGGAATTCATATTCTCCATACTTGATACCTTCCCGATTCTTGAATTTTTATCGTCATTGAAGTGTTAAGTTACTTTTCTTACATTGCATTTTGGAAAGTGGCAGATACGGCTCATTTTCCACGAATCAGCACTAAGTTAGCCCTTTTAAAAATTCCTTTAACATAAAAAAACACGAATTTGTCAAACTTCCAAAATCATAGCAGCAATAGTCTTTGCGTAATTTCTTTGATTAATTAAATGAATACAGTTTAATCTAAAAATGAGATATGAAAATTATTTAGCCAGCCTTCATTTAGATTTTCCAAACGTGAAAACCTATTTGGGAAAGGCATTATCTCACATTTGTGTTTGCGTGTTGGTCTTATTATGGATAAGGCTTTTTGCTTGTTACATGTTAACCACATGGCCTCAGCCATAGGGCACTTCTAAGGAAGTGACATCTAGTTTGGGGGATGGGGGTGGTTCTTAGAGAAAACATTGATCATCGTGACTTAAGAGAGTGGTGAGAGAGCCTGGATTAATTTTTTATATATATATAAATGTCAGGGAAGGCTAATATACGTCTTTATCTTGTCCCCAAATTTCAAGTTTTTAAAAAGAATTTTCTTTTTTCCTATTTTACTAAGTTTTGAAGAGAAACAATCAGCTGCATCATTGAGAACCTTAATTAGCAACTTATTTTGCTCAAGCACCATAAATTGCGTGTAGGTTTTGAGGGTTCTATAAAGGTATATGAGAAGTTCCAACCTCTTAGGCTTTTTTCTGCTTCGCAAAGTAGTTATTTTCAGATGCTTCTAAAAATCATTTTGAGCATGGTTTAATCAAATACAGAGTGCCACATACATAGGTGCATGCTCTTTTTAGCTTGTTGAACATGATTCTTGACTACAAGGAGCTCTCCATATACTGGAATATTATAGGAATAATTTATTAGGTTCCCAGGGGCTGGATTAAAGATTTATTCCCCCCCCCCCCCAAACTGCAACTCTTGGCAACAATATGTATTTTTAAGTTAACAGTATATGTTTGTGTACTTACCTATATCTGTCACATTAGAAAACTTGGGTAAGTTTATCTTTTAGAATCTAGTAAAAATATGTGGTACATACATGGGAAGGTACCAAAGGTGCTTAAAAGCAGTACAGCCACAATTCGACTCCAGGTATACCTCATTTTATTGTGATTTGCTTTATCATGCTTCACAGATGTTACATTTTTACAAATTGAAGGCAAGATCCTCCACCAGCAAAAAGATTAGAACTCCCTTTACTGTGGTGGTCTAGAAGTGAGCCTGTGATAATATCTCTGAGTTATGCCTGTAATTGGAAACGTTAGTCTGTTGGCTAACATGACCACAAGAGGGATTATGACCACAAGAGGGATTTTGCTTTTTTTTCCTGTAGGAGTGAGTGTTTTCTTTAAAAATTATGGGTTTATTTCTTCTTCCTAGCCTCCTGACAGTAAGTGGAGAGCCAGAAGAATGATGCCAATGCATCCTGGCATATTATGTGGAGAACACTCTTTCTGTACTGTCTCACTTAGTAGAACTATTCTGGCAGTATCATGCTGCTGCAGTAAGGGCATGCTACTGAGAGATTCTGGTAAACTGCGCCATTTTCATGTTGTAAAAAAAACTGTGGGAATAATAAAATGAGAGTTTGTGGCCACCAGAATTCAAGTTGTAGGTCAATGGATTCTGTTAATTAGGAGTATGAGAATAGTTCAGTGATCACTTGTAGTGTCTCCATAATTGCAAATGAGGTATTAGTGGTGAAATCGGGTTGCCAGTCTTTGGGTCTGTGGTGACACTCTTAAATAATGCCTTGAAGAAGGTTAAGAAGAAAATCGGCTTTGGTTTAAAATTCAGGAAAACTGTAGGATGGCATATTATGAATAAATTTACCATAGGGACTCCCAAAACCCAGAATTATCTTCGGGAGGGCAGGGCCCTGGTAATACAGGCTTTCCTCGCTAGGTGAGTGTTCAAGGAGCCCATCTGCATCAATGTACTAGCTTGTGTCTAGCTTGTGTCGTTGTGAAGAGGCAGCATTCAGCTTCAGTGAATATTTTGGAGACTTTAAATGCCTTTACCCATTTCATGATCTGTGATTTACAGAAACCACATGCTGCATGACAATGCACCTGCCCACACTCCTGAGTGTTCAGCAGTTTTTCACCAAAAACATCATGACCTCCAAGCTCCATCTACCCTTCCTATTCACTAGGTTTTGCCACTAGCCATGTTTTTTTGTCCGCCCTCCCCCATGAAAAAAGTCCTCAGAGGGAAATTTTTCACCAAAAACATCATGACCTCCAAGCTCCATCTACCCTTCCTCTTCACCAGGTTTTGCCCCTAGCCATGTTTTTTTGTCCACCCTCCCCCATGAAAAAAGTCCTCAGAGCGAAATGCTTTGCAGATGGGGAAGAGGTGAAACAAATGGCAGAATTACTAACAAGGCATCAAAATTGATGAGTTTATAAGTTTTTGAGCAGTGGAAAAAGTGTCTCGATAGGTGTATTATGTCAATCTTTGAAGGTGGCTGAAGTTTAAACATGTAAGAATATATAATTTTTAATAAATACCTGTTATTGTTTGTCTCCCCTTGTATTTATGGTTGCGGATTTAAAAACAGTTATCAGTTCTAGTTTCATTTTAATTTATCTAGAGAAATATAGTAGAGAGTGAATTGGTATACTCTTCTGATAATAGCATTTTCCTGTTCTTTATTATCACTTAACCCTAACAAAAGCCTCTGCAGAGGATTTAGAGCCAGACTTGAAATTCTGACTTTAGAACTTTCTAGTTATATGGTTTTGGGTAAGTCACTTGGTCTAGATCTTCAGTTTCCTTATCAGGAAAATAGGAACAAGAATACATAACATGCAGGGTTGTAAAGATTATAGAAATAGGTTTATTAATTATTGACTCATAGTAGATATTTAGCTGTTAATTGAAACCTTTTAGGGGTAATCAGGGCAGGCAGAAATGGATGTAAGTAATAACCAAGGTCATGCAGTAAATACAGGAACCAAGATAACATAGAATTGCTCCCAGTAGTACTCTTGTTCTTCGTTATTCTGGCTAGAATGTAGGTATTAATAATACACAATGTAACTTCCTTCCAGTCTATTTGTACTTTATTTTAACAACATTCTGAAGTGTTCATGACCATGTTAGAACACTAAACTGACTTAGTATAAAAATGAGGGAGAAGCCGGGAGAAGCTCAGTGGGTTAAGCGCTCACTTTGCAGTGCTGGGGACCGAGGATCGAATCCCGGCCCTGGCCCTTGTGGACCCATATGCTGAACTGGGGAGTTCCCCCAGTTCAGTTCTCTCTCTGTCTCTGTATCTCTCTCTCTCTCTCTCTCTCTCTCTCTCTCTCTCTCTCTCTCTCTCTCTCTCTCTGTCAAAAACAATAAAAAAAAAAAAACTTAAAAAAAAAAATGAATGGGTGCATTCATGGGGCAAAAGCTCTAGTATGGTCTAAAATGCATTTAGGTCAACAATGCCAATAACTCCTAAGGCTTGGGGAAAATAACTAGAGATACAGCAAATGTGAATATATACAGCTGTATATATTGTATATGTGTTAAGGAATAATCATACAAAACAAAACTAGCCAGATCCCTATCATACTATGTCATTTCCTCTCCCCCCAACCCCAACTGGTATTTTGCTACTTATTTTAAATGTATTTATGGAGTGAGTGACAGTTTTTTATTCATCGGAACTCTTTGGCAGTCTTGGCTATGTCCTGTTAAGATTTAAATAGTTTACTGGCTTTGTTCTTCGTATCAAACATAAGGTACGATTACTGACATTAATAAAGATAAATTAGTATAACTATTTTGTGATTGGTACCAGTCTAGGATTTAAGCCTTAAAGCAAGCTTGATCAACCTGTGGTCCAGGATGGCTTTGAATACGACCCAACACAGATTTGTAAACATACTTAAAACAATATGAGATTATTTTTTGCAATTTTTTTTTTTTAAAGCTCATCAGCTGTTTGTTAATGCATCTTATGTGTGGCCCAAGACAATTCTTCTTCCACTGTGGCCCAGGGAAGCCAAAAGGTTGGACACCCCTGCTTTAAGGCCTAAATGAGTGCACAGTCTGTAAAATAGACCTCTTTGTTTAGCATACATGGCCCCTCGCAGTGGCTTTTGAATCTTTTTGGGAGATATCTATACTGCCTTTATTCATGCTGCCTGGCATGCCCTGTGTTCTACCACATCTTTTTTTTTTTTTAATTTTTTAAAAATTTATTTTTATTGTTTTTGACAGAGAGAGAGAGAGAGATACAGAGGCTGAGACTGAGAGAAAGGGGAGGACCCAGAACAGTCTCCATAGTTGCACATCATTGGTTTTTCCACATAGTTTCATTCCACAGGTGGGCGTGGGGCTGCACAGGGCAGGAACTGGGCCAGGGTCTTAACCCAGTGAGAACCGAACTGGGGGCACTCCCCAGTTCAGCATATGGGTCCACACGGGCCAGGGCCGGGATTCGATTCTTGGTCCCCAGAGCTGCAAAGTGAGCGCTTAACCCACTGAGCCATCCCGGCTTCCCCTCATGAAAATTTGATATACAAATATCAAAATGGAAACAGATAATCTGATGTCTTTTGAAAATGTAAAGTCATTTAGAATTCACCCATTTTTTTTCTCTTACCTTTCCATTCCATTCAGTAGGTAGACTTTATGAGATGGGAAACTTATATAAGGAGACTTTGCTCTTTCTAAGCATGCTATGTAGACATTGAACTGTTTTATCTATCTTTTGGTCTAACTTAATTGTAGAGACTATGTAAGCATATATTAAACACAGGTACCTGGCAATAATTCTCGTCAGATCAGTTTTATCATCTTCCTTTTCCAAATAAGGACAGGAGAAGGGTCAAGTGTCTGAGGTAACACAACAAGTAGTTAAGCTGGGCTAAATGTTTAACCCAGAGGTATCTGTGGTAAGGATACAATTATTTTTAGCAGCAAAAAATATATGCATGCTTTATTACTGCCTGGCAACAGTGAAAATAGAATATTTTGTCTTATCTTAAGCCAATAGATAATGTATGTTTTGTAGCATTCTATAAAATATTACTGAGGTCTAGTTGATTGAAGTAATAGGAAGAACCTAATGGCAAGTTAGGGGTCCTGGGTGGCTGTTAACTTTGGTGACTTGGAAATTAAGTGATTGTAGTGGATTCTTAATGAGTATATAATTAATAATAGATTGGTACTTTAATGGTGCAGTAACTCTTGTGATAGCAATAATTTAGGTGTTTTATTGTCAGTACTTGATTAGATTGGGTTAGGTCTGAACAAGAAACAATTTGTTTCATTCAGCAAATGACTTAAGCTCCCCCCACCCCAACAGCAGTTAAAATACAGAGTTATATAACTACTACTAAAAGGATGATCATATGGGGTGTTATGATTCAAAGGTGAATTGCTTGGTCTTTGCTTCAAGGAATGTAATAAAAGGCAAATATGGTAAGTAGTGCTATCAGACATATAAATAAAGTGTCTTGGGTTTTAATAGGAAGGACAGTTCCAGGCTGGGAGATTTGGTCAGATTCTTTTATAGAGTTGGCATTTGAGTTGGCCCTTGAAGGCTGGAAAAGATTGACAGGTGGAAGGGGCAGAGGCAGGACAGTACAGCAAAATTCCAGCCAAGGTCAGTCATAAGCAGTGAGATTCATGAATCCTAAGTCTCAGCTCTTTTACCTTACTGCCTCTAGTTTTCCTGAAGAATAAAATGAAATTCTCTGAAGACGTTTTAGCTGAATGCATTTGTATGTGACTATTAGGGAGGAGACCTCTTAAGATAAGTAGAAGGCCTCCAAAACATAATGGAAATCAATTCATGTTAGTAAAGAGACAAATCAGTCACAACGGACTCTGAAAATTTAGACCAGCTGATTGGCTCCAGGGGGAGAAGGCAGATTGCATACACACTACGTGAACCTACTGGAAGGACCTTGAAAACAATGTGCCCCACTAATGGGTCTTTGGGATATTAATGTAGTTAGTGTTTACTTTCTCAAGATTTACTGTTTTGTTTTTTTTTTTTGAGCCTTAATTTACTTTCCTAAGCAAAAGTATGTGAGACTAAAATTTGTTGCTGGCAAAACAAGCATCTAAAACTAGTTTCAATGTATAGTTCTGCCTTTGCCACTGAACTGTGCATGTCTGTTTTGCAGAATAGTTTAATTGCAGTCTAAATGAAGAAGTACTGCTTTCCCTGAATTTGTAGTTCATATAGAAATGATCACATTTTAACTAACTTTTATTTAGGAGTTAGGGTAGGAGGAACTTGAGCTTAATGTTTAAAACAAAAATGTTTTTTTTAGCTAATTGACTTCTTTACAGAAATACCACTTTTTGTGTTATTTCTTTTTTGTTTATTCACTTTAGATCTGAGTCCCATGAATAGAGATAAGACAGAATAGAGAAAGAAACTATTTATGAAAAATCTACACAGAGGTCAATCAGTTTCTTTTTTATTTCCAGTTTCCCTAATCAGTTCTTGAGTAAGTGAATTTTTTAAACTGGCATTTCTGTGCTGAAAGTAAACCTAAAATTTTTTTTTTTTTTAAAGATTTATTTTATTGATTTTTGACAGAGAGAAACAGAGGCAGAGAGAGAGAGAGAAGGGGGAGAGCCCCGAGCAGTCTCCATAGTTGACATTGGTTTTCCATATAGTTTCACTCCACAGGTGGGCGCAGGGCTGCGCAGGGCAGGAACTGGGCCGGGAACCTCCAGCATAGGTCCCGGCAAGAACTGAACTGGGGGCACACCCCAGTTCAGCATGTGGGTCCGCATGGGCTGGAGCTGGGATTCGATCCTCGGTCCTCAGGGCTTCAAAGCGAGCGCTTTACCCGCTGAGCCATCCCAGCTTTCCCCTAAAATTTTAACTACTGATTTTATTGTGCTGATAATGTCTGATGATTCATGTAACGTATTTTCTTTTGTACTCTACTGCTATGAAACAAAGGTTCTTTTAAATCATCAATCTAAAGGGGAGATTGCCTGAATTGTCATTTCTTTAGCTTTGGAAATGCATATTGAATATTGGATTGTTATATTTTTTAAAAGGTAGTATCTTGTTTCAATATTAAATTTAAAATACTCAGAACTTTTCAAATTGCCTGGGTTATCTTGAATAAGGAAGTGATCGTTTCTGTGCAAAGGACTCATTGAGAGCAATAGTTAAATGTGCTCAAATTGTTCTGAATAAATTGGAGAAGATGGACATGAAGAAAATGGGAATGAGGGGAGGATTAGGTGCCATAATCAGCTTTTTTCTATGATCATTTTATGTGCCATTTATTTTTTTTCATCCTGACTGTTCTCTGGTATAAACCACCACATCACATGATTGAGCATGCTAACACCAGTAAAACAAAGTAACTATAATCTCAAATTTTGCAAATTAACGTTTTTAGTTTTTACTGGCTAGTTTTGTTTTTGTTTTTGTTTTTTTCCTGACTAGGAATGTATGTTTATATATCTGAAACCACTAACTACAAGTATTCAATACAGGTACCCCCCTCCCTTTGTATTATGTTTATATGGCAAGTGGTAAGTGTTGGTAGAAAGAGTCCTCTGAAAATGTATCCTGAATCAGATTGCAGAGAGTTAGGATCAGTAAGTATTGCATTTTCTGGAATATTTGGCAATGGAAGCTTTTGAAACTAAACTTTAGCTTAATTTTTGGTTACTAGATTTCTCTACCACTTGATTAACCATTTTAGTTCACTATGTACTGAGTATCTAGAAGCAGTATGTCTTGCTAGATCATGGTGCTTATGCTTGGCTTCGAGAAGTTATTGAAAAAGCTTTGTGTACTATTGCTTGACACTAGAATTAAGAGTAAAATTGTTTGGCAGTATAAAATGTTTGACAGTTTATCAAAGATTACAATGTTTTAACTAGTTTGATTTTTTTTTTTAAAGCCACTTTACTAGTAGCTTGTCTTGCAACATAACATTCCATTCTCATTCCCATTCTCCTCCACAAACTGCCTGTTTATTTTTAGATTGTTACATAAAAAGTATAACATCTATTTGCTTTAGTTTTACTTTTATTTGGAAACAATATCTAATAAAGAAGTCTATTATGAAGTTCCAGGTAGCCTTGTTTTAAATGTAAAATTACAGAAATAATTGAAAAGAGAATAGAAGAAAAAACATAAATCAAGCTTGTCCATCCAACCTGTGGCCTGTGACTCACATGCAGCCTAGGAAGACTGAATGTAGCCCAACATATTTGTAAATTTTTTTTTTTTAATTTATTGTTTTGAGAGAAGATGAGAGAGAGAGAGAAGGAGGGAGGGCCCAGAATAGTCTCCATAGTTGTACATCATTAGTTGTGACATGGTTTCATTCCACACAGATGGATGTGGGACCACACAGGGAGGGAACTGAACTGGGGACCTTCTGCATGGGAGGTGTAAACCTTTGTTGCTAAACCACTTTGGCAGTTAACTAGTTGCGCCACAGTTCAGCAGATGGGGTTTTCACTGGCTGGGGCCAGTAATTGAATCCTAGACCTCGCAATTGCAAGGCAAGTGCTCAACTGCTGAGTTATCCCGGCATCCCCTAGTAAACTTATTTAAAATGTGAGACTTATTTTTCAAATATTTTTAGCACGCTGTACCCTCTAAAGAGAAAATTTATACCCTGAATTTTTGTTAGCATATTTTCTGTGAAGACTCAGTCAGCAAGCAAGTGCTATAGTATAACTAAGGCATTGTGTGTTAGTGGGTGCTAAGGTTACAGAGAGAAATTATTTTTCTTCACCTATTCCCCACAGAATCCATACTACTGCTTTACTAATTGGCTTATTTCAATTTTCCCACCAGCAAATGACTTCTAGTGACTCAAAATAAAGTTCACTGGCTTTCATAAACATGAAAATGTGTCCATTAAGTTGGACCTGGAATGAGGTATTACTAATTATGTTTAATGGTGTTCATTGACACTCTCTAAATTCTATCACCCCATCATTAATAACTGAATTAACATTTGTGTATTTATATATGCATAATCTTAACAGTTGTAATGGTCAAAAATTATATGAAGGGGAAGTTGGGATGGCTCAGCGGGTTAAGCGCTTGCTTTGCAGCCCCAGAGCCCGAGGATGGAATCCTGGGCCTGGCTCATGCAAACCCATATGCTGAACTGGGGTGTGCCCCCAGTTCAGTTCTTGCTGGGGCCTATGTGGGAGGCTCCAGGCCCAGTTCCTGCCCTGTGCAGCCCCACACCCACCTGTGGAGTGAAACTATATGGAAAACTAATGCTATCAACTATGGAGACTGCTCTGGGCCTTCCCCCTTCTCTCTCTCTCTCTCTCTCTCTGTCTCTCTGTCAGATAACAATAAAAATAAATCTTAAAGCAAAAACTTGTATGAAAAACATAAATTTTACAATTTTTTATGTATGATACATTTCATAATAAGTGTATAATGCCTAAGCATGTAGTTATGTGATTGTTTTTCTATAACCAATGTATTTGCTGGCTTCCCCCTTCATCTGCCCAGAATAATTGTCCAGAAATACACTAAAAGGGAAATAAAAGCTACAAGTAATTTCAAGTAGTTAAATGTTGTCATTTTTAATATTTCAAAGATCTAACTGCAGCCATGAGCAGCAATGAGTGCTTCAAGTGTGGGCGATCTGGCCACTGGGCCCGGGAATGCCCTACCAGTGGAGGCCGTGGTCGTGGAATGAGAAGCCGTGGCAGAGGTGGTTTTACCTCGGATAGAGGTATTTTTGTCGAATTAAAAATTTCGAAATACTTGAGTATTTATTAGTATCAAGACTTGTCTAATTAGCCAAATTATTTTTGTTTCTGCCCAAAATAGGTTTCCAGTTTGTTTCCTCGTCTCTTCCAGACATTTGTTATCGCTGTGGTGAGTCTGGTCATCTTGCCAAGGATTGTGATCTTCAGGAAGATGGTAAGTATTTAACGTTTTTCATATCATTCTAGAACTTGGAGGAAGTGAGCACGCACATAGCATTGGAAAAAGAATTTCCACCTTTGAGGTTTTGTATATATGATTTAGAACATAGCAACATTTTGTAAAGATTTTATAGTCTTGGTCTGCTGCTTTTCTTATTGTTGAAGCCTGCTATAACTGCGGTAGAGGTGGACACATTGCCAAGGACTGCAAGGAGCCCAAGAGGGAGCGGGAACAATGCTGCTACAACTGTGGCAAACCAGGCCATCTGGCTCGTGACTGTGACCATGCAGATGAGCAGAAGTGCTATTCTTGTGGAGAATTTGGACACATTCAAAAAGACTGCACCAAGGTGAAGTGCTATAGGTAAGTTGTTAGAATGTTCCTGGAGGAATGTTCTTTGTAGAGATTCTTTTAGAGATGTATATTAGTCAGTATTCTGCCATGATAGCTGTGGCAACTGTGGACAGCTTATACAACTTTGGAATTTTTCTTATTTAAAAATAAGAATGTTATAAGTTTTGATATGTGCATACCTGTGAAATCTTAGGCCTATATTTTGGTTTTGATGTTGGTTGATACAGTACAATGAAAATTTTAATTTTGTGGCTTTGCTGCACAGTTGAGTTGTTTTGTTACCTAATTTCTCCTCCTTGCTTCTTAGGTTAGGGATTAATAAGATTTACTGTCTTGAAAACAAAAATGTGTTGATTTCACTTGTCTTTGACTGTTGCTGTAGTATCGTTTTACATTTTCTGAGCACCACTGTGAAAACTATTTTAATTTTTTTTTTTAGGTGTGGTGAAACAGGTCACGTAGCCATCAACTGCAGCAAGACAAGTGAAGTCAACTGTTACCGCTGTGGCGAGTCAGGGCACCTTGCACGGGAATGCACGATTGAGGCCACAGCTTAATTATTTTCCTTTGTCGCCCCTCCTTTTTCTGATTGATGGTTGTATTATTTTTTCTGAATCCTCTTCACTGGCCAAAGGTTGGCAGATAGAGGCTACTCCCAGGCCAGTGAGCTTTACTTGCTGTGTAAAAGGAGGAAAGGGGTGGAAAAAAAAAATCGACTTTCTGCATTTAACTACAAAAAAAAAGTTTATGTTTAGTTTGGTAGAGGTGTTATGTATAATGCTTTGTTAAAGAACCCCCTTTCTGTGCCACTGGTGAATAGGGATTGATGAATGGGAAGAGTTGAGTCAGACAAGTAACCCCCTTTTGGGTTTCTTGAATATGTTCCCATGTAGGAGGTAGGTAAAAACCAATTCTGGAAGTATCTGAACTTCCATAAATAACTCATTTTAGCATTATAATGGCCTTGGATTATCTGACCTCAGTAGCTGTGAAATAACATCAAGTAACATCTATCAGGCCCTACATAAAAAATACAGTTGAGTGGGAGTAAACAGAAGAAAAAGACAAATATACATACATTAAAGTCTGTGAGAGAAAAATCGGGATAAAAGCCTAAACAGGAACAACACAGCATTGATGCTGGATATGCAGATGGTGATGACAAAGGTATAGAACACATTTTTTTTCAAAGACTAAATCTGAAACCCAGAGTAAACATCTGTGCTCAAAGTTAGCATAATTTGGAGCTATTCAGGAACTGCAGAGAAATGCATTTTCACAGAAATCAAGATGTTATTTTTGTATACTATATCACTTAGACAACTGTGTTTCATTTGCTGTAATCAGTTTTTAAAAGTCAGATGGAAAAAGCAACTGAAGTCCTAGAAAATAGAAATGTAATTTTAAACTATCCAATAAAGCTGGAGGAGGAAGGGGAGTTTGACTGAAGTTCTTTTTGTTTCAAATTTTTATTAGTGTTCATGGTGTAAAATGGCATATTAAAGAGGGGAATGTGGTGTGCCGAAAATTGACAGACCGAATTTTTTTTTAAAGTTTATTATATTTTTGACAGAGACAGACAGAAGAGGGAGGGCCCAGAGCAGTCTCCATAGTTGTATATCTTCAGTTTTCAACATGGTTTCATTCCACACAAATGGGTGGGGGCCTTGAGCTAGAAGCTGATCCCAGGGTTGAGTACTGAACTGGGGGTCTCCCACATGGGAAGCACATCCCAGTTCAGCATATGGGTCCGCACTGGCATTGGCTGGGATTCGATCCTTGGTCCCCGGGGCTGCAAAGCAAGCACTTAACTCTCTGAGCCATCTAGCTTCCCCTAGATTGGATATTTTGTATTAACTCAGTCATATCTTCAGTAATGAAAAATAGCTGTTGTTAGGAAGCATAGGCTTTAGCTGTTTTGGTGTCAGTTGTTTTGCAGGGCTATAGAAAATTTAATTCTCTTTCTAATCCATTATAATAATGCCCTTTAGTTCTCTGTTCATTCTGAACAGCTTTGAAACCATTACTATATTTTAGCATTTCACATTTTTACTGGGCTTCACAAGGATCTGAAATGTGGATTGCTTGCTTTTTTTCTAGGATCTGATCTAGAGTTGAGATGGACCTTAGAAATCATCTTATTTAATGAACTCACTTTATGGATGAGTTATTAGTTTAATTTGCTTCAAGGAGCAAATGAGTTCCCAAAGCCTCAGATATCTTCTCAACCTTATGTCCTCTGTTCTTTTTTTGTTCTAAACACAGTGGCATGTTTTCCAGACTTTTTTTTTTCCTCTTCACAAGACCATGTGATTCTTAACCTTGGATATTTAAATTTTCATACTCTGCATAGAGTCCGGTCAATTTGTGGTGGTGTGTCCTTGTGGTTTTAAGATGTTGGTGTCTCAACTGTGCTGTGCCAATTCCAACTTTGTCAAATTAGTAGTCCAAAGCAGGCAAGAGAATGAAGTCTTGTCAGGTCTATTTCCTTACGAATACAGGCTTACATGTTTCTTTTTTATTTTATATTTTTTCTGAGCAAACTCAGATGTTAACTTTAGCATGTTAAAAATGGTTATCATTTTAGTTCCGCCCACAATATGAAATAGCATAACAGAAGACCTGTTTTCAAAGGCATCACTGTTAAATGTAATTAAATTCAGATTGGGGGTGGTGGTGCATGTACATGCGGTTATTTTCCCCCAAGATGTCTGGTGTGAAGTAGAAAAACAACATATAGCAAAATGAGATATTTAGAACTTTGCTTCATACCATTCTTTGGGCTTCATTTGTAGTACCTTGGTAGCCTTTTAAGATTTATTTTATTGTTTTTGACAGAGACAGAAAGAAGGGGGAGGGCCCAGAGCAGTCTCCATAGTGTACATCATGAGTTTTCAGATTTCAACATGGTTTTGCTCCACAGGGTTGGGCGGGGCCTCACAGGGCAGGAACTTGGTCAGGGTCCTCTTGCATTGGAAGCATTCCCCCTTGTTACCTTGAGCCAGGGACTGAACTGGGGGTTGAGAACCGAACTGAGGGCCTCCCACATGGGAAGCACACCCCAGTTCAGCATATGGGTCCGCACAGACCCGGGCCAGGATTCAGTCATTGGTCCCTTGGTCTACAAAGCGAGTGCTTAACCCATTAAGCCATTCTGGCTTCTCCTTGGTAGCCTTTTGTTTCAAGACTCTTTAATATACATAATTAGGACCTACTCACAGCTGACCACAAAGTGTTCTTTCATAAGATAGCATTTATTTGCATTGACCTTGGCAACCAAGCAAGTACAAATGTGAAAATGTATTTTATAGGGAAATCAAGCTAATTACTAGCCAATGAGTTAGCTAGGAAGAAACCATTACTCTCTCTAATATCTGCTGAGATTCTCTGCCCTGTAAGCTAGATAAAAGGTCAAGGATTTCACCTACATGGGTTGAGGGGATGAAGGAAAGGTGAGTGGAGGTAATACAATGAATTTTGCATTGTCTGAAGCAGAGATATCCAACCTCTTGGCTTTTTTGGAAGAATTGTCTTGAGCCACACATAAAACACTAAACTAGCTAATGTGCTAAAAAAAAATTGTGAAAAACATCTGTGTTTTAAGAAAGTTCACAAATTTGTGTTGAGCCCTATGCAACCTTCAGTGCTCAAGTTAGACGAGCTTGGTATAAACTCTAGACTCTAAAGGGTAAAACTATCTTGCTGTTAAGTTTTGCTGCTTTTTTGCCTACTTCTAGAATAGCTGTTTCTCCTTAGCCTCTTGAAGTTTCTTCATCAATGACTTAAGTCAAGGTTGTCCAACCTGTATCCTAGGAGATCTTTGAATGCAGCCCAATACAAATTCGTAAATTTTCTTAAAACGTGAGGTTACTTTTGGTTGGTCTTTTTTTTTTAGCTCATCAGCTACAGTATCATTAGTGTTAGTGCACTTATGTGTGGCCCAAGACAATTCTTTCATTGGCCTAAGGACGCTAAGAGGTTGGACACCCCTGACTTAAATGAATGGATCAGAAAGACTTTCCAAACCACATCCAGTCATAGTTTATCAATTGCATTTGGTTAACTTTAGTCCTTTCATCTCCCAGCAGTTCCCCACTTTTCTTCTTCATAACTTGATTTTCTTGAAGAAAATAGTTTTCTTGAATGTTCTATGTTTACTGCTTTTTTTCCTCCTCTTCGTGGTATCATTTAACTTGTTTCTATACCCTGTATTTTCTGGTGTAGGGGCTTGATGATTAGGTTTAACTTGAATTTGTTTGGACAAGACTATTTTAAGAGTATGATGTTAACATTACATTAGTTTTACTGTTGATATAGAACTTAATCATTTAAGGTAATTTTTTTCATTGTAGTGATACTCATTTCTCTTAAATTGAGTAATTTGTCTCTTGGTGTCCTTTGACTTAATGCTTTTAGCATTTATTAATTGTTTCTTTGTGTTCATAAACTTGTTATATGAAAGCAATGTGGAAAAGAATTCCACTGGGTCAGCAAAACCACATTACACTGAGAGTGGATATATTGCATGTTCATGATTTTGAAGTTCTTTATAAATCTTGAATATCACTAAAAAAAAAACATAAGGAAAAGTTGGTCTTTTTTTTTTTAAAGATTTTTTTTAAGTTTATTTATTTATTTATTTATTTGACAGAGATAGAGATAGAGATACAGAGACAGAGAGATCCGCACGGCCGGGGCCGGGATTCGATCCTCGGTTCCTGGTGCTACAAAGTGAGCGCCTAACCCACTGAGCCATCCTGGCTTCCCCAAGTTGGTTTTCTTAATAGAAATAATCATATTTCTGTTTGTTATGTGGGAACAAAATCTTCCAAAATGAACATTTATATATACAGTGATACCTTGGACTCCAAACGCCCCAAAACTCGAACAACTTGGAATTCGAATGAAAAAATCAAGTGAATTTTGCCTCAGAATTTGAATATCAACATGTTTGTGTGGGACAAATCAACTGTATATCCCTGTAGCTTTATCTGAATGCCCACTCATCTTGGAACGCAAATATTTTGGAACTCGAACAGGGTTCTGGGACAGATCAAGTTCGAATTCCAAGGCATCACTGTAGTTCCTTGAAAGATTTGGCCTGGGAAGGTTGTGGCTGTTGCACTAGAGTTATTTTGATTTTTAAAAATATGTTAAATTCATGGCACATGCTGTTTTTAGCATGTAGCAGCAGTTCCAGAGTTAGAGGATCAGATACTTGGTTTTCTAAATCATGGCAGAGCGTGAGATATTTTCTCTGAGAAGTGAAGTATCTAATGGAGGTGTTAGACTTATTTAATACCAATATTCTAATTGAGAATTCTGTCTAATTGTTTTTTAAATGAGTTTATTTGAGCCAAGTTGTCAGTATATGCCAGGGAGCAAGATCTTAAAAGCTCTGCATGGTAAGTTTTGCAGCATTTATATATTTGAAATCAAGGAGGAAGCATAAGATTACAAGGAGGTGGGAGAAGGCAAGGCAGGGATTGGATTACAGTGTAGCTGACAAGATTATGTGCTCTCTTGAGGGTGGTGATGGCTTGTTTCGAAGGTGTGTTAACCTAGATGCACAGAGCAATGGACAAGACTTGCTTAAGACAAAGATAAACCTTTTACTAAGTTATATATGCCTGGGACATGACTACCCACTGTGACCTGCCCTGTTAGCAATTTATGATCGGGTCACTGCTATGTTAACTTTCCATAGAATCCCTTTTTTCATCCACAGTTACCCTTTTGGGTCAGAAATCAGTCTGAAGGATGTGTTGATGACCAAACTTTTGGCATCCACAGTTACCCTTTTGGGTCAGAAATCAGTCTGAAGGATGTGTTGATGACCAAACTTTTGGTCGTATAGTGTAGTTTCATAGCGATAAGAAGGTCATTCTTAGGAAGTTGGGTTTTGACGTCATGTTGACCTTTGGGGATGGGATAATACTATAATCATAGTATCTGAGGCTCTAGTTTTCTCATCTGTTAAGTGAAAAACTTTATTTTGTACAATCAGTATGGATTACTTGACACGTTGGTAAAGGGCTTAGCACTTAGTAAAATACTAAATGGTAGCTAGTTTTTATTCTAACTTCCTACTGTGCCACCAGATTATTTATGTGCCACCTGAGGAATACCTTTCAGTATGTTTGGCAAGTCTGAAATAGGCCTGGTTGAACCAGTTCAGGAAGAACTTTAATGTGTGGTCACCAACTCCACAGCCTTTGGAAGGCAGCAGATGGTGATATGAGCAAAGCTAATCAGCTGGAAAATGGAGGAAGTAATGCTGGATGGGACTGAAGAAAGCTCATGTCCCTCCAAGGATTGTGACAGCTACTTGGCTCCACTTAATTGAAGAGAGATTCTCTAATGTTTTGGTGTGTTGGAGGGAGCAGTCTACTTTAAACATTTAATGCATGCTTGAGCAACATTATGAAATTCAATTTTTCTTGGGCATTAAGTTCATGGCATAGTTCATACATTTTCTGGATTGTTTGGCTGATTTGGACTTTTTTTTTTTCTCAGAGTTAATACAGGCACACATCTATATAGTAGTGTTTAACAGAAGAACTTCATATTCATACCTGTTTACAACTATTTTTTGTACACTTTTAATTTAGCCAAATTATGAACTCATGGCCTTTACAGATTACTTTTTATTTTATGCTCGTATTGTCACATCCTTATTTTATGCTAAGAACAGAATGCTCCAAGATCACCATTCTGATTGTTTCTTAAAATGGGGGGGGGCCGGGGGGAGCCGGGATGGCTCAGTGGGTTAAGTGCTCACTTTGTAGTCCCAGGGACCGAGGATCAAATCCCGGTCCCGGCCTGTGTGGACCCATATGCTGAACTGGGGAGTCCCCCCAGTTTGGTTCTCGCCGGGTTGAGACCCCGGCCCAATTCCTGTCCTGTGCAGCTCCTCACCCACCTGTGGAATGAAACTGCAAAAACCAGTGATGTGCAACTGTGGAGACTGTTCTGGGCCCTACCCCTTCTCTCTGTCTCTGTATCTCTTTCTCTTTCTCTGTCAAAAGAAATAAAACTCTTAAAAAAAAAAATTTATTGTTTTGAGGGGTGAGAGACAGATGGAGGGAGGGCCCAGAACAGTCTCCATAGTTGTACATCATTAGTTGTGACATAGTTTCATTTCACACAGGTGGGTATGGTGCTGTACAAGGTGGGAACCGAATCAGGGGCCTCCTACATGGGAGGTGAGAACCTTGGCTGCTGAGCCATCCAGTGGGTACCAGTTGCACTGCAGTTCAGCATATTGGTTTGCATGGGATGGGGCCAGGATTCAGTCTTTGGATCTCATGGTTACAAGGCAAGTGCTCAATCTGTTGAGCAATCCCTGCATCCACTAATTTTGTTTCTTGCCCCAAGATCGCTGTACTAGTTACCTTTTGGTGCTGTAATTTAACCACATCCACAGAGTCCTGCTACATAAGTAACATTCACAGGTTTGAGGGATTAGGACCTGTATATCTTTGGGAGGGAGTTATTTTTTCTACTTCAACCTGGCCTCTGTCCCCTAAAGATTCACAGCCATCACACATGCAATTTCTCACCCCAAATCACCAAAAGAATCAACCCATTACAACCCATCAAAGTAAAATCTCATCTAAATTTCATCAGCTCCAAAGTCCCAATATCATTGTCTAAATCACCTAAATCAGACATGGGTAAGATCTGGGTGATATTGGGGCAAAAATTTTCCAGATCTGCAGTTTTATAACTTGTTTTTAAGTTATCTGTTCCTAAAATTCAATGGTAGGATAGGCATAGGACACCAGTAATAGACTGAAAGTATCTTCTTGGCTTGGGCTGCCTCCCTAGGATTTCTCCATTCCTTTTCATGAAGGGTAGTGTTTTTTCATAGCTGAGTAGTTTTATCAGCCCGTTTCCTACATGTACAGTTTTGTAAGTTCAATACCCTTTCATCTTGTCCTTTGTTGCTGGTATTTATGCTGGTATAAAATCCTCAATCTTGTGGATCTTCTGTATATGTCACGGGAGTTCACACTATTAGACAAGAAGCTCTTTTACAGATCTTTCATGGATGATGTCATTATACCTGCTTCTGCTGAGTTGGTTGAGGGGGATCCATAAATCACACACTTCCATCTCTTCAAAAAGCCATCTGTATGGATGAATATGCTGACCTTTTGATCCTTTTAAAGATTTATTGTTTTTGATAGATACAGAGACAGAGAGGAGGGGGAGGGCCCAGAACAGTCTCCACATTTGCACATCATCGGTTCTCCCCCATAGTTTCATTCCGCAGGTGGGCACGGGGCTATACAGGGTAGGAACTGGGTCGGGGTCTCACCCTGTTGAGAACCGAACTGGGGGCACTCCCCACTTCAGCATATGAGTCCGCACAGGCTGGGACCGGGGCCAGGATTTGATCCTCAGTCCCCAGGGCTGCAAAGCAAGTGCTCAACCCACTGAGCCATCCTGGCTTCCCCTTTTGATCCTTTGAGGCACTAGAGAAAGGTGGTTCTACCACTCACTTGCCTTTTTCTCTAGAGCACACTTAACTTGAATGAATCTCCTAACTAGTATCTTTTGCAGTGTGGATAGGCTAAGAATTTCGTAAGATTCCTTTTTTAAGTTCTTCCCTAGATTTATCTGCATTTCATTGTAAGCATCAAAAGAAAGCAGACAATACCCTCAGTTAAATATTCAAGTTTACTATATACAAGTTTTGCTTTCCCCATAAGTGTAGCACACAATTTAGCTTAGTTTCTACTATATAAGGATCCACCCTTCCAGTTTCCAATGACATTTCTCAATTCTTTGAGCCCTCATCAGCAGTGCTTCTAATGTCCATATTTCTATGAACAGTCTATTTATGATTATGTGATCTCAAAGACTATAGATTTTCTCTGTTGTGCTCATCTGAGTCCCCACTGAGTTGTTAACATCTACATTTTCACTTATAATCTGTACAAAACATTCTAAGTTTTTCCCTGTCAATTCACATAATTCTTCCAGCCTCCATTGCCAATTCCAAAATCGCTTCTACATTTTTAGGTATTTGTTATAGCAGCACTCCACTTCCAGGTACCAAAATCTGTATTATTTTCATATTGCTGCTGTAACAAATAACTTCAGACTTAGTGACTTAAAACAATACAAATTTATTAAAGTTCAGGATGTCAGAAGTTCAAAATGGGACTAAAATGAAAAACAAAAACAAATAAACCAGGGCTTCTTTCCTTCTTGAAACTAGGGTTGAATCCTTCCTTTGCCTTTTCCAGCTTCTAGAGTCTACACATTTTTTGACTCATGGCCCCATCACTCTATAACCTCTGTTTCCATAGTCACATCTTCTCTGACTCTTGATGTCCATCTTATAAGGTTCCTTGTGATGACATTGAGGCCATCGGGTAATCCAAGATAGACTTTCTCATCACAAAATCTTGACTTATACCTGCAAAGTTCCTTTTGTCATGTAAGGTCATCTAGCCACAGGTTTCAGGGTTTGGGATGTGTACATCTGGGGGTGTGTGTGCGCTCATTTTTCTGTCTGCCACACCTGCCCTCCATTGAATTCTTGTTCGTTTAGTGAACAGTATTTGAGGATCTTAGATAAGTACTAGGGAACATATATGAAGGTTGTCCAGAAAACATTCAGCTGCATGATATGAAAGTGGAGGCATTTATGGCTGGATTTTTTTTCAGACAGCACTCATATATGAGTGTTGTTAGGCAAAAGTACTGCCTCTGCTTCTTGGGCCAGACAGAGCTGGAAAAGTTCTTTTTATTTTATTTTTTAAAGATTTATTGTTTTGAGAGAAGGTGAGAGATGAGAGAGAAAGAAGGAGATGAGAACCTTTGCTACCAGTTGCGCTGCAGTTCAGCATGTGGGTTTGCACAGGCCTGGGCCAGGATCCAATCAAGCGCTCAACCTGCTGAGCTATCCTGGTAGCCCCAAAATCTTTTTAATACTAGTTTTTTCCCACACAATTAAATGCTTTACATTATTCTACTCTGCTTAATAATGTAAGCTGATCTAACACTAGAATTTTTCATCTGTATTGACGGTTACATGCAGGTATGTGAGTTCAGTGTTGCCCCAAATTAGAATTTGTGAGATTTTTATGTGAGATTTTCTATTTTTTTCTTTTACACATCCTGCCTCAGGTTTATTTGTACAAATGCAGGCAGACAGCAGCCCAGGGGTCACACCAATCTTTCTGTCCGCACATCTGCAGACAGAGACCTCTACTCTGGAGCCTTCGTGGGGGACTTAGTTTGAGGCAGAGGTGCTGCTATAGCCACAGCCAGAGCCTTGGTTTGAGCCTCTCTGCCTTGGATTTTGGCCAGTAGAACCTGAGACCCATAGCGATGTGGACAGTAGCATGTTACCCAAGCTTGGGGTGGGTGATGTAGGCAAGGTAAGGAGCTTGCTGTGGTTGCCCTCTAGGATCTTGGGCTTGACCTCCTTGGGTTTTACAGGGTCTTAATAGCCTTATCCCATGCACTGGTGGCCTTAGCACTGTTGGCTTGCATAATTTTCAGGCCATTCTTGTTGTGCTTCTTGGCAAAGCACATGTGCTTCAGGAACTTGGGGTTCACACCCTTAAGAGATTTGTGTCTTTGTGACTAGGTTTTCTTGATGCTGTTGCTGTGCCATTTTCGGGACATGTTATGTGTATTGTGGTTCTCAGACTTGGCCCTATCTGCACCGAAGCCTGCAGCTTTCAAATGCCTGGGACCAGAAGAGATTCCAGGTTTTGTTTTGTTTTGTTTTTTCCTCACCTGACATAAGTCAAAGCAGACCTGTAGGTCAAATTCAACCTTATGACCAGAAGTTCACAACTGCTGTTTTATGGATTAGTGATGTGATCTAATGATAGATCAGAATTGTGGACAGATTAGTTAAGGTATTGTGAGTAGATATGTTATTGATACTGGGATGTGAGCACAGAGAGTCTTAATACTGCAAAATATTGTTCAAACTTAAAGGTGGCTAGGAAGCAATAAGTTAGGGCCGTTGGCACAAAAACAAAGCAGTACAGGGCTATTGTCTCTGCTCCTTTACTCATTTAACATCAAATTTTACATGCCAGACCTATGCCAGGGGTGGGTGTGGGAGTAGAGATAAAAAACAAGATAGTATTCCATTAAGGTAAGGGCTATAACTCTTGAGTTTGGTGATTTAAAGCCTATTAGAGCTTCTACAAAGTCCTGAAACTCCCTGAGCCTGGCCCAGTTGAGCGTACATGGGAGTTAGGTAAGGCCACATAATAGATCTGACTGCAGAGCATGGCACTTTTGTTTTTGAAATAATTACTGAGAATTTTCTATAGATCTGTATTGAGTACTTTATATACAGCGTCTTTAAAACAACAGCTCTGTAAGGCAAATATCCCAATTTCCTGGATAGGAAAAAATGAGAAAGGAATAGGCTGACCATAGTTCCTTGAGACAAAAAACGATATATTGGGATGACAAAAACAGGATGGGTTATGTAATATTCATAACAAAAGTTTTTTGTTGTATTTGAGAGAAGGTGTGTGTGTGTGTGAGAGAGAGAGCGAGAGAGCGCGAGAGCGAGCGAGAGAGCCTGAACAGTCTCCCTAGTTGTACATCATTAGTTGTGACATAGTTTCATTCCATGTAGGTGGGTGTGGGGCTTTGTGGGGATGTAGGTGGGTGTGGGGCTTTGTGGGGATGTAGGTGGGTGTGGGGCTGTGTGGGGATGTAGGTGGGTGTGGGGATGTAGGTGGATGTGGGGCTGTGTGGGGATGTAGGTGGGTGTGGGGCTGTGTGGTGCAGGAACCAACTGGGGGCCTCCCACACAGGATGTGAGAACCTTTGCCACTGTTCCTATGGTTGCCAGTTATGCCACATTTCAGCATATGGGTTTGCATGGCCTGGGGCTGGGATTCAATCCCAGGACCTTGCGGTTGCAAGGCAAGCAAGCTCTCATCCTGTTGAGCTATCCTGCATGCCAACAAAAGTTTTATTACATGAACATATTGAACTAACAATTATTCTTCAGTGACAGAACTCATACAAAAATTTAGGTAGATGGAGAGGGGGACTGTATTTCATGACAGTATTATGAATATTTCTCTGATGAAGTAATCTTGTGCAGCAAATTTCAGTCTTTAAACACCTTATTACAAAACTCATACTCCATGACATAATTTTGTTACACAACTAACATAGTCCTCATTGTCTCAACACTTAAGAGTTCTCCTTTGACCACATATTCATAACAGAAAATATTCTTTTGACAGGTACTGTACTTCTTGAAAGACAAAGAATAAACCCCACAGTATTACAAAAGTCTTGAAAGTCTAGACATTTTTTTGTTGTTGTTCATTTCAGAAAAAGTCTTTACCAATTAGATACAGAAATACTTTCTTTATTTAATGTAACTGCCTCACAATTGTAGATTGTATGAAGGTCCATTGATTGAATACATGAGTTTTTTCTCTTTGTGTGTGATAAGTTCCTCGTTCAGCCTGTCCTGTATTTCTTTCCATTTAGGTGTCTTCCTTAATAGTAGCCACTTGAACTTCTCAGTGTTTTCTACACTGCATTTTGATTTGTTGAGATATTCTAAGTTTGTTTCATAGAAATTCTCAACTATTTCAAAATACTTAGCCTCATTAATTTCTCCTGAATCTACTAACATTTTCAGTTGTTTTTTGACATCAGTAGTTACAAACACTTCACTTTTTCTGGACTCTAAATTGTTTATAAGATTTTTAATGTTTGTGGCTACTTCTATAGATGAATATTACCGGTAATCTTTTTCAATTAAACTAATGTAAGTTTGGAACAGAGATACTTGATGTTTTGCAAATAAATGACAACCACAGCTTCAAACAAGAATATTCAAACCATTTTTGCAACATAACAGGTCATTTTTTTCTTGAGAAAGAACTGAGTCCGTCAAACGTTTGAAATTCTGTCAATTGATGGAAGGATAAAAATCTTCTATTTCCATTCTCTAATAATGTAGCAAATAGTTTCCTACAAAGTCTCAGAGGTTTTTCAGTTCTTCAACTCTGTAAATATGGAAGTGTTTGTATACTTTCACAGCAAAACATTCAATATCAATTGGTAAACAGTCGACACCACACTGGAGACAACTGTGTATAATATGTGCCCCACAACCAATGCCAATAATCGCCTTTTCACAAGATGAATGGGGCTTAGCAACCATCTCTTGAATTCACAGTTGCTGCAGACAAGCAAGAGGGAGGCATCTGATTGTCACTAGCTCAAGAATCCTGGTCCTGAATGGATAAAGTAAATGAATCTTTGTCTTTTGTCACACTAGCAGTTTTACTGCTCGCATTCATTAGCGTAGACTCTTATGATAGAATAAATAACTGTCTAGTTTTTTTTACAAAAAATTAAAAACAAGACACAATTGACATATTAAAGCAATGGGATGGTCTGGAAATAAGAAAACAAAACAACAAAAGGGCACTGTTCCATTTAAAATGGTAAGTATGGTCAGCCTAGGATAGAAAGGTAAATAATATAACAATTTTACAGCAGAGAAAAAAATGAACAGGTTGAGTAAGTCATTCATCTAAGGCCACAGAGATAACCAGTGGGGGAACCTGGTTATGAATCCAGGTTCTAAACTGTCTCAAGTGATAAGTAGGCATAAAGGCAGATTAATCAGGTGACAGGATGAAGGAAAGGTGCCATAGGCAAAAAGAATAGTTTACTGAATGAGGCCTTGTCACTACTCAATCTTCAGTTATATGAACCAATAAAATCCCTTCAGTGTAAAAATCAGTTAAGAGTCAGACTTACTATACTTGAAACCAATTACATCCTGATTTTACCATTTATCTTGCCACAGTCTGCTACATATCCTTCCTTTCTCTGTTCACACTGGTCCTGTCATTCAGCAACTCGATGCTTTGGAGTCCAAAAGTGGCTGACACAGCTTCTAAAATTTCATCTATTCTGACATCTGGCAGGATGTACTCGTATTACGTCCAGCATTGCAATCAAGTCCTGATACTTAACTGACTCGGTCAGCTTGGGTCTTTACCCCACCAACCAATATGCATAGGGAGATGGGACAGATAAGCTTAACTTAGTTCTCTTATTCTGTCCACTCTTAAAAATTGGGTATGCTGTTCCCTTCCCCAGAACCAGAATGTTCCCAGATGGAATTCAGGTGAGTGGGTAGAGGAAATGGATGCTGGAAGGACAATCAACATAGATAATACTGCTTGAATTCTGTTGTATGAGGTTTGATCAGAAAATACAGTGACTGTTTAAATTTATCAAAGTTTATTACAGTAAGACACATTGCCATTAGTCCCCCTCCAAATACTCGCCCTCACTTCAATTTATCTCATCATTCTTGCCACTTTTTTAAAATTATTTTTTTCTTCTTTTAAAGATTTATTGTTTGAGAAGTGAGGGAGAAAAGGGGGAGGGCCCAGAGCAGTCTCTGCAGTTGTACATGTTTTCATTTTACACAGGTGGATGTGGGGCCGCGCAGGGCTGGATCTGTACCAGGGACCTGATGGGAGGTGAGAACCTTCACCACTACTCTGGCGGTTGCCAGTTGCACTGCAGTTCAGCACATGGAGCGTGTACAGGCTGGGGCTGGAAATTGAAACCCTGGACCTCGCAATTGTGAGGCTAGTACTCAACTGCTGAGCTATCTTGACATCCCCTTGCAACTTTCTGAAGCAGTTCTGGAAATCCTCTTTCATGTTTTTAGTTGCTCTGTCATGGCTGCCTCAATGTCCTGGATCGTTTCAAAATATTTACCTGGGATGTTAGGATAACTCAACAGGTTGAACCCTTGCCTTATAACCGTGAGGTCCAGGGATGGAATCCCAACCCTGGCCTGTGCAAACCCACATGCTGAACTGTAGCACCACTGGTCACCACCAGGATGGTGGCAAAGGTTCTTACCTCCCATAAGGGAGGTCCCCAGTTCTGTTCCACCCTGCATGGCCCCCATCCACCTGTGTGGAATAAAACTTTGTCGAAAAGCTAATGATGTACAACTATGGGGACTGCTCTGGGCCCTCCCCCTTTTCTCTCTCTGTCTCTCTCACCTCTCAAAACAATAAAATATTTAAAGGGAAGCCAGGATGACTCAGCTGGTTAAGCATGCATTTTGCAGCACGGGACCAAGGATTGAATCCTGACCCCAGCCAGTGCGGACCCATATGCTGAACTGGGGTGTGCTTCCTATGTGGGAGGCCCCCAGCCCAGTTCCTGCCCTGTGCAGCCCCCACCCGTGTGGAATGAAACTGTTGAAAACTGATGATGTACAACTATGGAGACTGCACTGGGCCCTCCCCTTTCTATCTCTGTCAAAAACAATAAAATAAATCTTAAAAAAAAAGTTTACCTTCTATGGTCATTTTGACTTTGGGTAAGAACCAGAAGTTGCATGGGGCTAGTTATAGTGAATAAGGTGGATAAGGACACACCATAATGTTTTTATTTGACAGAAATTTAAGCTAATGCAATGTTGGTGACCCATGGTTTATAGCACACTTTAAAACACACTTGTCTTGGGAAAGCTGGGATGGCTCAGCGGGTTAAGCACTCGCTTTGAAGCCCCAGGGACCGAGGATCGAATCCCAGCCCTGGCCCATGCGGACCCACATACTGAACTGGAGTGCCCCCAATTCAGTTCTTGCCGGGACCTATGCGGGAGGCTCCTGGCCCAGTTCCTCCTGCCCTGCGCAGCCCTGTGCCCACCTGTGGAGTGAAACTATATGGAAAACTAATGCTGTTAACTATGGAGACTGCTCTGGGCCCTCCCCCTTCTCTCTCTCTCTCTTTCTGTCAAAAATCAATAAAATAAATCTTTAAAAAAAAACAATACACTTGTCTCAACTGCACCTCACAACCGACTGACTACGTTGAACAAGTTGAAACTTGCCACAGTAAGGGTTGACATGTCACTTTACGTATTGAAGATTCCTGCCTTTCCGCTGGATGGCACTTGGCAGCAGTATTCTCTTTAATCATATTTTTTATCACACCTCATAAATGTCTGCATCCTAGAGTCAGGGAGTTAGTGGATAAATATAAGTGTGAGAAATCTCATTTGAGTGAGGAATGACTATGCTTGTTTTGGACCAGGTATTTAAGGTAAAGGTTAAACAACTCTAATAAAAGACCCCCGGATGCAGCAATTTAAACAAGACTAAATTTATTTCTGACTTTACAGAGCTAGGTGTTCCAGAGCCTGGAGAAGTCTCTGAGTTCAAGGTGGCTGTTCCCATAGTAATCTCTCAGTCAGCAGAGAATGGAAAAAAACAAGAGTTAGATATGCTCATACTTTTTCGGGCACTGCCTAAGTGACACATTTCTTTTATTAAATTTCCATTAGTCAATCACAAACCTACACCTAGCTGCCAGAGGTGGGAAGATGGAGTCTAGTGGGATGGCCATATGCCCACCTAAAACTTTTAAGGAAAAAACTTGTCCTTGTCATGGTTCAGGCATGAGATCTTGGTGTCTCTAAGTACTTGTCTGTCTTGTCTGATTGGAACCATGTCAGCTGCTTCCCTCACTCATAATTGCCCTCCTGTCTTGTGCCTCTTGGCAGCAGCTACAGTGCACACCACTGTTATGTCCTCTGGTAGAGGAACTCACCACGACTGAAGCGCCATGCTTGTGAATGGAGAGCTACTGTAACCGAATTTGCTATGGGCCCTCACCTGAATTCCGCATCATAGCACACTCCATTGCTGACACCATGGTGGGAGTAGCCACCAGAACCTATCCCTGGCTTCTCGGTCCTTGTCTAAGGATCTAATCCCGGCAATGTGCTCTTCACACAGTGAATAGTCGCATCTCTCAGGCCAGTGACTCACATGTCACCTCTTTAACCAACCTCCTCCTCAACCTTCAAGTGAGTAGCCTTTTCTTCCCTGGACCTTAAATTTCTTATTTTACAAGAGGGAAAGCTCAAGCACTGGTCCAGTTCCAATAGGATCCGCGATTCCAGTAGAAAAATCTCAGAAAAAGCACAGGCCCCAAGTAAATGACAAGGAAACATGAATGAATTTATGAAGCCTGTCCAACTCCAATTCGGATAACAGACTGTCGCTGTGATCAGCCCAGAGAGGCGTTTCAGCGCTCGCTAGCTGGAGACTGCAGCTTTCACTTCTGAAGCTGCCTCGTCCACGGAGGCGGGGTGATCTTGTCCAGGTGCGCCAGTTGGTTTTGAGAATTGAGTCCCCTTAGAGGCATCAGGATGAGGAACTTCCAAAAGGGAATGTCTGTACTCACAAAAAAATCAGAGAGGGGGCCGGTGGGATGCGTACCTAGAAGTAGCAACCACGACCTCACACAACCTTACTGACAAATGCAGTACGCGTCATTCGCTTCCGTAGTACTAAAGCTATCGCGAGAAATTCCTCAGTTGATAAGGCGAAGGTAAAGCCAGCTGCCCAGAACAGAATCGAAACGTCTGCCTGTTACATTACGCCAGCGCAATTTTGTTTACGCCTTCCGCCCGACGCTACGGTGCGACGTACAGACGCCAAGGGGAGGCCGCCTACTGGAGAGCGCCTGGATCCCCTCCCCTTCCCCAGGCCAATTCCCAACATCATTTCCGGTCCCTCATTTCCGGCCCATCCCTTTTTTTTTTTTTCCCCCCCGGGAGAAAAAAAAAAAAAAAGCTATTGGCGGTGTGGTAGGTTAAAATTTCAGTTTCCGTCAGGATTAGCTTCCTCTTGAGCCGCGGAAGCTCCCTGGGTTGAGGCCGCGCGGCCCGAGGGCGGCGCCCTCACTTGCACCATGGTGAGTAGGGGTTCGTGAGGGCAGGGGAGCGGAGCGGGTGTGAGGGCTCCCAGTCTCATCTGGGGCACTCGTTTAGGGGCTCAGCAGGGCATCACTGTAGGCTTCGGGCTCTGACTTCGCTTGGGGATTTTCTTCTTGCCTCTCCGTCAGAAGTTGGAGGAAGAAACTGGAATCTCAGGAGCTGCGTTACCATCTTCCGATAGTGCTAAATCTCGATGGAACGCTTTATGTTATCGCTAGAGGAAGTTAAGGAACAGAGTGGTGCAAGGACCGGCTCCGAGTCACGGTACCTGCCATGGGCCAGATTGCCCCCAGATCTCACATGGGAGATAAACAGCGCTTCTGGCTATATGTTTCTGGGTTATTTGACTTATGCCTGTTTTCAGTCACCCCCACAAGATACAAGTTTCAGGAGTGTAGGGTCTGTTCACCATTGCTGCCTTAATGTCTAACATTGTGCCTGGCACATTGTAGGTGTTTAGCAACGAATGAACGAATGTCATAGTGTTATTGCATGGGGGTGTGATTTCTGTGGTCTGGCGTGGTGTGTTGGCATCTTAATTTGTTCAAGAAGCCCTCACGACAGGTAAATACGAGAATGTACATAGTGCTAGTACAAAGAGGACGCTCATACCTGTTGGTTACTATAATATTCTTCTTAAGTGAGGCCCCCAGGTGACCAGATTTTAACATTGGTAAAGCGGGACACCATTGACCGGGGGTAGGGGAGGGGGTTCTTGATTAAAAATGTGGTCTATCTCCCGCCGTTCCCTAGCTTGTCGTGCATTCTTTCCAAAAATTGGGACTTGTTTAAAACGCCGCGGGCCGCGGGACAAATTGTTAAAAATCGGGACTGTCGCGCCAAAAGCGGGACGTCCGGTCACCTTACGCATTCGACGCTGTAGTAAGATTACTGAATAATTCCAATATAAGGTTATATTGGAAGCCATTATAGATTAACTAGCACAATTAACCTAAGAACAAGAGAAAACAACCAGTAGGCTAGAAACAGTCCTGTCTGTTGGAGGATATGCCCCAAATTTGTTGTTTTATACTGCCTTGCTCAGCTTTGAAGCTCGTTATTTCTGAACACTGGCAAGCATATGGAATCTCCTATCTCCATTCTCTAGCAGAGGAGAAAGATCCTAGGACCTGAATATATCTGGCTACAGGAGTTAGGTATTTTATATAACTATTTCCATCACACATTCATATTTGTGGGTTTCTATCACTGTAGGTACATGCCCTCATCACTGATCACTTATCATGTATTCATGTTTTGGGGGAAGTTCCTATGAGTTCCATGGGAAGAACCATGCCGAATTCCTAGCACCTCACATAATGTTTTAAGCATGGAGTAAGCATTGAGAAACACTGAATGAAATATTTTATATCTATAGGCTTTAATGAAATAGCCTTCAAGATGATGGCTTCCCCTGGGAGAGCCTCTTTGTTTTATTCCTTAATAGATATTGTGTTAATTTATCCAATAAGCATTTGACAAGTTTGTTTCTGTATCCATTGAAAAGAACGGTCAAAAAGGAGATTTAAATTGAGTTCACTTTGATTGAGCATCTGTAAACTTCATACCTGATGTCTTCATGTATTTATCTTATTAATTCAGCATGAGTCTACTTCTCAGGGATGGTAAGTGGAAAAACTGGGAGTAAAATTAGGTTTCATGACCCAGCACTGTTTTCTTTCTGTTTATACCCAGAAAACATGTTCCCTGCCTGACATTGTGTTTCAGGGTTAATTGAGTTGATACTAGTGTGACAATACTTACATAAAACTTACTTTATAAAAGCCAGTTCTCTTCAAATTCCATCGCTGGGGAACAGACAGACAGACAATTGTGATGCTGGGTGGAAAGTGCTGTGGTAGTTACAAACTCAGGCAAAGGGTATCAGCCTATCTGGGAAGAAGGGAGTCACTGAAGAACTTTCTGGGATAGTGATGACACAGGTAAATTTTGAGGGATGAATAGAAGTTAACCAGATCCAAGGGGTTGGGACAGTGGAGGAGTTAAGATTTTTGGTAGAGGGAACAGCATAAGTAAAGTTATAGGACTTGGACATTTTTTTTTTTTTAACATATTTTATTTATTTATTTATTTATTTATTTATGACAGAGAGAGAGAGAGAGAGAGAGAGAGAGAGAGAGATTAGAGATTAGAGATAGAGACAGAGACAGAGACAGAGACAGAACTGAACTGGAGGAACTCCCCAGTTCAGCATATGGATCTGCATGGGCCAGGGCCGGGATTCGATCCTCGGTCCTCGGCACTGCAAGGTGAGTGCTTAACCCACTTCCTGGCTTCCCCTTGGACATCTTTTAATACCAGTACTTTTTGTGTGTGTCTGTGTTTATATGCTAGTTCGCATGTTCTGCTTGTGACTATGACCTTGTCAAATTTTTCTCTAAAAAGTAAATGGAAAAAAAAAAGGTATTTTAAACATGGACATTTTTCTTCCCATCTGTTTCCTTTTAGGCCCGAAATGCAGAAAAGGCCATGTAAGTATCAACTTGATTTTGTCTGTAAATTTTATGTAACTTAATACTACTATGGAGCTCTTTTTGTGTTCAGTGCTTTTGGTAAATAAGCCTTTTGATATATGTCCATTTCTCTATATGTGTTAAAATAGTATTCTCCTATTTTTATATTTGTTTTCCTCATTACTGTTTTCTGACAGTTTCCAGACTTTTACTGGATAAACATTCGTTCACCTGGGGTTGGTGCAGAGGCTATTGGAGTGACAGCTGGGGCAGCCCATGCTGTTAGTCTTTTAACATCTGGATGTGTTGCTTATCTCAGTAGTCTGATAAGTAGAGTTTCCCATAGTCCTTACACACAGTGCAAGTGAAATAGATACTTGGGTGTTCAGGAACACAAATGGTCTTATTTGTCCTATTCTTTGGAACATGGAAACCTATAATTTCTCTGTGATTCTTACACAGAGATACACACACACACACACACACACACACACACACACACACACACACACACACACACACACACACACAC
>PVKE010008365.1:26305-48000 GCA_004027555.1 Craseonycteris thonglongyai | reverse complement strand
AAGTTCACAAATCTTGTAAGAACTTTACCTTTACTGAGCCAACGTACTTCAGTATGCAGGATGAGATCGTGTTCTTTATCTTCAGTAGCTTCTAACAGGGCCTTGAAAAGTCGGTGTTGCAATGGAGCTGCTCGAATAGAGTTGATTCTCTTTGTGACTATTTTCATAACATGTTCAAAGGACAGTATTTTACAACACAGAGCTTCCTGATGGATAATACAGTGGTAGGACATAAAGTTTGAAAATGATTCATCTTTCCTGCCAAGGGCAATAAATCCTTTGTTTTTACCAACCATTGCTGGTGCCCCATCGGTAGTTATCCCAGACAACTTACGCAAAGGCATGTTTATCGACCTGGCGTATGTTCTGAAAGTTTTATAAATATCCTCACCTCTCGTCTATCCTTTCGTTGGTAATATTTGCAACAGCTCCTCTTTTACTGTGAAGTTACTAAATACCATTCTCACCATAACTGCCAACTGTGTGGTGTCTGATATATCTGTTGACTTGTCCAATTGCAGAGAGAAGCAGTCACATATTTCCAAGTCAGTCTTTAACTGAGTTTGCAAGTCTTTTGAAATTGTGTGTATTCTTCTTGTGACTGTGTTATTTGAAAACTGTAGGTCTTATATCGCCGACATAATCTCACGCTTGTTAGAATATTCCTCAAACAAACCATCGGCAGCAGTCAGAAATGCTTCTTTTAACAATTCACCATCCTGGAAAGGTTTTTTCTTCTTTGCGAGCATGTGAAAAATTTTGCAAGAAGCAATGGTTGCCTTTTTAGATTTTTCCACATGTCTAGTGAAAACAGTCTGTTGAGTAGTTAAACTTCATTTTAGTTGATTTATGTTTTTCTTTCTTACTTTAGCTTTAAGTGGATAATTCGTATCAAAAGTGGTATGACTTGTCTGTAAGTGACGTTCAACATTATGTTTTTTCGGCACTGCAATACTACTGCCACACAACAGGCAAACGCATTTACTTTTTAAATTAATGAAACAATATGATTCCTCCCAGTCTGTTCTAAAATTATAGGTTCGTTTTCTCTTATTTGGTCCACTCATTTTAGGACTAAAAAAATAAAAATAAAAATAGTTATAGAACTACAATATCATATCAAATTGTCACCATCATAATAGATTACCTACCTCGCTTTTAGTTCATTTAAAATCGAATCTATCAAAACACTGTGATCCTAGCTAACCGTCACGACCCCATCAGTCCAGCAACCGCAATCAAAATGGCAACTTGGCGGCTCCCGGTTGGGGGGAGGAGAGTTCAAAGAGCGCAGCGGCTAAACAAGACGCGACATGTACAAAGGCGAAAGCTAGGGAAACACTTATACATACGGTATCGCACACATACCAACGAATATAATAAACCTGTGTAGATACTCAAACAATATTTTAAAATTCTAACAAATGTATAGAAATAAATTATAGTTTTACTTAGTGTTTATGAAAAACTTCTGATGCCGTCAAATAATGGCGGGCGCACACAAATCGGGCTGTGGGCGCCATGGCGCCCACGGGCATGGGGTTGGGAATCCCTGGTATAAAGCATTGTGTGTTCACCACCCCAAACCAAAGCTCCTTCTGTCACCATATATTTGACCCCTTTACCCTTTTCTATTTCCCCCACTCCCCACTTTCAAGAGAAAATTATTGGAACTAAAACCCCCGGGTGAACTCTGAGCAGCCAGGCTTGTAGCACCTTTCGATGTGACTGTCACTGAGCTTCCAAAGCTTGTCTTTAATAACTTAAAGGATCACTTAGTTCAATGGGCCCTATGTTATTTTCTGGTTCAGAAAAGCTGGTTTCAGGTTCATAACCTGTTTCAAGTATAATTTTTTTCCAGACAAAACTGGCTTAAAAATCCCATTGTACTACATAACAAAATTTCATCTCCCTGAGCAATATCACCCAGGGGTAGTTTTTTGTTTTGTTTCATTTTGTTGTTCTTTTTAGGATTAAAGAAATACTTCATTGAACTGACAATGCTTGGCTCTATAAAAAGAAACACTATTGAGTTTAATAATTCTAACAATTGAAGTTCCAGGACCATTGAAAATAAAGAATTAAGTTTGCCATCTTCTTTAACCTTTTCTTGCTAGAGAAATGGCATATATTATATATAATAATGGGTTTTAAAGAAATGATGGAAATATTAGTACATTATGTCCTTAGATACTGGGAAAAGTCAGTAAGGTGGATAATGGATTCCCAAGTACCTTGTTGCTCCAAATCTGATATAGGGAGCAGCACCTTGTTAGATATGTGCTCTTAGGACTGGTCCAGACCCCCTGAACCCAATTCTGCAGTTTAACAGATCCCCAGCTGACTCTTATACATAAATTGAGAAACATTGTTCTCATGTACTCTAGGAATTTTCAGTTACTGATTGCTTTATTAACTACCCTTTCTCCTTTTTCTTCTCTCCAGCCTCTGACCTATTAGCATGGAGAAGGGCTTAAAGCAGGTGTTCTTAAGCTGGGGTCTGTGGGCTCTTAGGGAGTTGTAGGTGGTGGTTTTTGAATCTCTTTTTTTATTATTATTTGTATTGTTTTTGACAGAGGGAGAGAGAGAGACAGAGGCAGAGAAAGACAGAGAGAAGAGGGAGAGTCCAGAACAGTCTTCAAAGTTGTACATTAGTTTTTGATATAGTTTTGTTCCACGGGTGGGTGTGGGGCTACATAGGGCAGGAACCAGGCTGGGGGCCTCCTACATGGGAAGCATGCCCAGGGCAGGAGTCAAACCTGGGACTTGCCCCAGTGAGTACTGAACTAGGGTCACTCCCTAGCTTAGCACATGGGTCCTTAGCACATGAGTCCCAGGCCGGGGCTGGGACTCGATTCTTGGACCCCAGGGCTTCAAGATGAACACTCAACTCACTGAGCCACCCTGGCATCCCCTGTGGTGGTTTTTGAAATCACTGAAATTCTGCATAAAACTATGTGTGCATATGCACACTCAGCTTTCATTAATGTCTCATGAAGCAAAAGAAGAAGAAGAAAGAAGGAAAGGAAGAGAAGGAGGAGGTAGAGGAGGAGGAAAGTAAGAAGGAGAAGGAAGTGGGGAGAAGAAGAAAATAGCCATTCCAGGTTGCAAAGGCATAGATGCTTTATTTTGCCTTGAAAGTTGAAAAAAACTGAATAAAATAACTCTTGTAATTACAGAATTATTATCCTTACCTGGAAAAATTTAAGAGAAAATACCAACAAACCTTTTTTATTGTTTTAATAAAAAGAATTAAACTGACCAGACTGCTGATCACAGAAATGGGGAATTTTTGGAAGCAGCTTTCTAGTTCCCTAAAATCAAATTTTGCTCCATTGCTCCTTATGTGTTTTGTCAGTTGTCATAGATCCTGCATGCTTTAAGATATTAAAGATAAATGTCTCCAAACTACAGAGGTGTTTTGTTTTTATGTTTGCCTTAACCATATCTTTTTGATTACTGTGATTCCCCAGGACAATGCTCCTCAACCCTGTCTGGGTATTAGGATCATTCTATGTCAGACCAGTTGAATCAGAATCTCAGAACTTCTTGGGGTGAGGACCAGGCTCATTGGACTTTATGTTGTTTTGTTTTGTTTTGTTTTGTCTTAAGGCTCCTTGGATGATTTTAAGTGGAACCAGGTTAAAAACCATTTGTACAGAGCAATATGTTCGATCAATTCCAGCAGGTCTTATTTGGGGAATTGTGTGTCTTTCATTATCTAAGGGACAATGATTGTTTCCTCTAGACAAGGAAGTCCCTTTTTCTACTGGAATGTCATTGTGTACATGCCCCCACTGTGCAATCTTCCTTCAAAATGTCAAACAGATGTTGATGTACAAAAAAAGTTGTTCAGAGCTGGAACTGATCCAAGAACTATTAAATCTTCTAGTTTCTTATCTGATGTTCTAATTACCAGTCCATTTTGGAAGAGCTTCCTGATTGTTATGCTATGAGTGACTTTTTTAAATATGACAAATCTGAAAGAGACTGCTCTCTTGGGATTTTTTATGGAGGATACTTGATATGCTGTAAGAAATGATGGACATGAGTAATTGTGTTATAACAAAATAATTTAATTGTGAGAAATTTGTTTTTCCCTCATTTAGGTATACTTGGCTGATAATGTAGTTACAAAATGAACAGTCTCTGACATTACCCAAGCCTAAGAACTCATAAGAATCCATAGGATGCAGGATTTCAAAGAGAGCAAGGAAAGAGCATATAGAATTGAGGTAATTTACAGTTACTAGTGATGCCTTTCACCACATAAAGATAGTGAAATCCTAGGAGAAAGTTTCCATTTATAAAGCTTTTTCCTAAGACACATTTGCAAAGTGATGTAGAATTACATATTAATATTTTTCCATTTTGTACTTCAAGCATTTCTAGCATTATTAGATTTTGCAGCCAGTCCTCTGAAAAATAACCTAAGGCTGTATATTTTCTTTTTCTGAATGAGATTTCTGTCAATCCCAGCATTCACTTTTTTGGTAATTTCCATGTAATTTAGTGAGATTTGTGCTCACCTCCTGTCTGTCTTTAGAATGTATTCACCAGGTGTTCATTTAATCACCAATTTCTTCATAATCACAAGAATGCATGTCTTAGAATGATAAATTAGTTTTAACATCATTTTGGGGGATGGGAAATGGGGAATGGAATTATATAGAACAACTCAAATCTATGAATATTTTTTTGAAGTAGCAGCTTGTACTCAACATTAAAGAAAAAAAAAAGAACTTATTATTTTCCTAGTATTAATGGTTCAGTGTGCTCAGCTTGGAAGAATAAATATACAGAAGGTCCTGACGTAATTTGTATGATATTAACTTTTCTTAATTCCTCTCTAGCTAAGGGATTTCTCAGTTGTTTCCTAATAGATATATAGAAGCAAAGTCATTGATCTGTTTGAAATGGAAAACACATGTAGTTTATGTTTGTGCTTTTAATCTTTAATAGGATTACATAATTGTAGGAACCTCAACTGGAGGCTCTTTGATAAAGTTGCTCTTTTTTTGGATATGCTTTAACATTCAAAATTTTTGTTTTCTGGTTGAAGCTATAGTTTGTGACAGCTCAGACCCTTGTCTAATATTTCCCTCTTTTCTCTTTTGAAAAGGAGGTTCTACATCTGAGTTCATGAGTGATCTACCCATTTTATTTAAGTCATTTTGGGAGACTTTACTCTTAATTTAAGCGTAACTAAAATAATCAAAGATAGTTGGCAACAAAATTTTAAATATATTTCTTCTCTTTTGGGGAAGACAAGTGACCCTTTGAGTTGTTAAGGTTTAATGCTCATTCTAATTCAGTCCATGTTTATGAGTACCTAAAACATTCCAGATTCTGTGCTAGACATTCCAGGGAAAGCAGTTAATGTCTGCCAAAGAATCACATGAAAGCGAAAATAGAAAACGGGTAACTATAACATAATGTTTATGCAAATGTACAGAGCTGAGTGGGACCACAGGGAGATTGGCAGAAATCTCTAAAAGAATTGAAGAGGGCTCCATGGAGGAGGCATATCAGTTATCAATATTATCTGTTCAATTACGCACACCAGAAACAAGCCAAAAGAGAGAAAAAAAAAAAAGACAGATAAATTTACTGAGAGAATATGGGCTTCTGACAGAATAAAAGAAAAGAGTGAGACAGAGAGAGAAAGAACCAGCCATTATTATCTATATATACTTATTTGACTAGAAGGAAATAAAGTATTAAGAATGGGTATTTCTGAATGGAGGGTTTGTGGGTAATTTTAACATCATTGTTTATGTTTTCTGTGTTTTTCAAATTTGTAATACATGTACTTTGCTTTGCTTTTTAATTTAAAATTAAAAATTTTAAAGTGGAGATACGTGTATATTTATAGAAGTGATTATGGTTGTATAAAAAGTCAAGCAATGCAGAGATCTAATAAAACTATATTGTCTCAGTGTTTGACATAGCAAAGAGTTTCAAACAATTTAAATGTCCATCCATTTTTCAGGGAGAGCCTTGAAAAGTAAATTCACATAAACAGGAATTCTTAGTGTGGTTATCTGCTTTGTTGAATACCTCAGATTACATTCTTATCTTTCATAAAAATAAGTGATGAAGGCTGTTTCAGAAAACATTACCAGGTATATATTTGTGACAGAATTTTCTTTTAAATGTATATTCCACATTATCTAATCCAAAATTTCTCCTGCCCTAAGGTAAAACACTTTTTCTGTCTAGAGAATGTGAGGAAGAGATAGGGCTCAGGGTGTGTGTGTGTGTGTGTGTGTGTGTGTGTGTGTGTGTGTGTGTGTGTGTGTTAATTCTTTGTGAATTAGAAGACTGCTTTTAGATTACCAACCCATCTTCTTTCCTTTACATTCTAGGCTAATCATGCAAATTACATCAGAAATGACAAAGAAAGTCCCATACTCTGAGCAGTTCCTTGAGAACATCTGACAGCATGTCTTAAACACAAATAAGAATGAACAGACAAGCAAACTCAACATTAACTGCTGAATATGTAAAGGAAACTATTTAAAAATGGCTTCCTCAACAAATGGTACAGGAAAAATTGGATATTTGAGGGATGTAGTAATTAGCCTTAACAGTCCTCCTAACTCTCAAGCCCAAACTCTCAGAAAATTGCAGCTTCCAGAAATATTGGAAGGGGTGTTCAAAATATGAAGCAATTTAATAAAAGTGTTCCTTAATCTTTAAAATCCTGGGAATAGATAAACACACTTCCAATCCAGGGCACTTTTCAAAATATTGACTTCTCCATGGTAGCGCATCCATGATGAAGCTGCTTTAGGAACCTGTTCTTTTTAGCATGTTTTCACATTAGGCGCAAGGTGATTAGACATCCCACTTTTGGCGGGACAGTCCCGAGTCCCGCGGCGTTTTAAAAAAGTCCTGATTTTTTGAAAGAATGCACGACAAGCTAGGGAATGGCGGGAGATAGACCAAATTTTTAATCAAGAACCCCCTCCCCCCCCCCGGTCAATGGTGTCCCGCTTTACCATTGTTAAAATCTGGTCACCATACATTAGGGGCAATCTGTGTGCAGTGATTAAGAAATCAGTTACAAGATGCTCTGCTTAAATTTCACCAAGCGCACACGGGTAGCTTTCTACCCATGGGTTCAAGTCACAGAAGTAGAACGACAGGGTTTTCTTTTTTGTAGAAAATGAATGAAGAATAGATCCAAGTGCCACCACTAGCAGAATGTGAAATGACAGGCTGTGACTCTGACAACTGCTGAAATACACACAATCTCAAAGTAGACCAGGCATAGCAAACATTAGCAGTTTGTTCTGGGAGAGCAAGGAGAATACATATTAATAGTAAAAGAACATTCTTTGTTATGGCCGAGACTCACTGGTAATTTTCAAACTCTATTCTGCCCAGTAAAAGGTGCATTTGCCTTTTTTCTCCCTGTTGACATCTCACACTCATCAAATGACATCCCTGTGGTTCCCTGTGACAGTAGACTAATACAAATACATATCTACAGAAGAAACTGAATTGTTCCAAAGAGTGCCAAAAGAAAACAAAGCAAAATTATATCAAGACAAAGTATATTGACAAGTGATTTTATGTTCCAAGACACCAATCAGATAGCTGATTAGGTATTTTGATCTTTCTAACATTAGTTTGAGATAGGGAGAGGGGACTGAGATCCTTACTTCTTTTGGCCAATGTTAATTGTCTTAATTTTTTTTTAATTGTCTTAATTTAATGCCACATTTCTGGTAGGTGTTATTATCATGTCCCAGACTCAAACCCATATCTTCAAGCTTGTTCTATCAACATGGCCCTGACCCCAGGAACATGGGCCTCTGGTTGCCCTTCCACCAAGGATCTCAAGACATGAGCTCAGGCTGGTAGTGTTGTGCTCCCTGATCCTGACCGCAACCAAGACACCAGCACCGATGCAAGTACAAAAAGAGGTTTTATTAATACAAGCTCGAGCCCGGTCTGTCCGTCTCCCAGTGCAACTAGGAGAGAACGGCCCCAAGCCGGGGCAGGCAGGGGAATTTAAAGGAGAAAACCCGCAAGCATGTGGGGTGATATGCCGTGGCAGTTACTGGGTTGGTAGAAGGTGACGACGACCTTTTATTTCATTGGATGAGGATAATTGTATGAGGGAGTGGAGCAAGGAGCAGGAGTTGGGCGGGGGAGTTAGGGTTCCTCCCTGATAAGGGGGAGGCTTGAGTTTCTTTTTCCTGGGGCCTTTGAGTTTCATTTTCTTTGAAATGATGGCCAATTGCACAAAATGGAGTCCCGATCTACAAAATGGAGTCTCTAAGGTTTCACAGTAGGAATAAGGCAGGGGACCTGCCTTGAGTGTGGAAGGAGTGGAGAAGTAGCTGGTTCATGAGGTCTCTTGGGTATTGCCTGTGATTTGTTGTATCACGACTCTAAACAAATGCAACCTTGCACTTCCCATAGGCTTACATGCCAATTTGAAGTGACCACTCATCCCATCAAAAGCAAAAGGCGCTACCTTAAACATTTCATACCTAGATTAACACACTAAATTTATGCCTCATAGAGACATTCACTACAGCTGCACTACTCTGGTTTTCTTAAGCAAATTTGTGGCGATTTTAGCTCAGTGATTCCTAATGGAAGGACTCCTGGACCCTCACAGTCTGAGAAGGCCACAGTGGTAGTAGGAGTTGAGGTGTTAGTAAGTGGTTGCTAAGAAGTGGGAACCATGAATAATTTAAATAATTCAAAAATAGTAACAGTGACAACATACTTAACCAGGACTAATCTACACAGATTAAATAAAACAAGGTTTTTAAATGTTTGTTTTTGTGGTTTTTTCGGTAGGAATTTTATCAATATTTTTATCAGATGGCCTGATTGCCATTTATTTGTGTCTCTGATGATTAAAAAAATTGAGAAACAAATTGTTTAATAAAAGTAAAATTGAAAAAAAGGTGCAGATTTTAAAAGATCGCACCCATAAAATAAAAAAAATAACAAAAAGTGTTCTTGATGGCGTCAAGTGTGAGAATGACAAGATGAGTCCCAAGAGGAGGTGAGCCTGGCTAAGAAGCCATAGTTGCACATTCTTCTTGATGTGAACCATCCATGGCTTTTCCAGTTAAGTTTCGGAGACCAGTTAGGGCTTCATGCTCTCCACAATCTTCTGTGGATTCTTATAAGATCCTGTCAGTTTATGGATCCTCTTTTGGATTCAAGTCAAGTAATCAGAGGGACGAGCATTTTTGTCTCATTCAGGGATCCCCAAATAACCCAGGGCCTTGTATTAATCGATGTGCATATAGTGGTGTCCCTATGAATACTTGTGAGATGAGAATTCCTATCCTTTCTCTTCTTGTCTCCATTTCATTCTCAGGTGAAGGAAAGGTTGGGCCCCAGAGCTTGGTAATAATTCAGTTCTAATTTTAACTCTGATTGCTGCTTCTGTCTTTGATCTGGGCTTCCCCAACATAGATCCTGGGACTCATGCTAAGACTCATGTGTATATATATACTCCTGTGTACATTATATGTGGGAAACCGGCGCGGAGCCTGAATGGAAAGGTTTAAGGGGATCTCGATTGGCAAAGCCTCAGTCCCCTGGGCCTAACGGAAGGGACAGGCCTGGGGCTTTGATGGCAAAGCCTCAGCCCCCATTTTCATCTCCTTCAGAGGGGTAGTTGGGTGATTAGATATAGAAAAATCTGTTTAGTAGCTTTGCATGAAGGCAAGGCAAGGCCTCGGCCACCCTTGTGATTTTCTATAGAAAAGAATGTGTACATGAAGCTTCGCATGAAGGTCAGACCAGTTGATTGATTACTAGGCCTGGGGTTAAAAAGGTATGTATGGGGAAGGGTCTGCTTGTTCCTGTTATGCTAATGAATAACCCACCCTGTACTTAACCCACAATGTCTCTTAATCTCTTCCCTATTCCTTGTAATGATGTTAACTTTTGCTATATAAAGCAAGCAATAAAGCTATTCGGAGGGGTCCTATTGAGGGCAGTCCAGACCATTTGGTTTGTCTTAATTCCCACCGCTCGAACTCAGGGATTCCGTTCAGCCAGGCTGGATCCTGGTACATATATATGTACACACACACACACACACACACACACACACACACTTTTGTCTTTTCTGATCTGATTTGGGTTCATTGACTACTCATTCAGGTGTTGAATATGGCTGTTGATTACCTGCAAGGTAGGCGTTGGTAATGCATGCTTTCCTGTCTGCTTGAACACAGACCTTTCACTTTACAATCATGTATGAGCTGTCTACTGAATGCACTGAGGCACATGTTTAAAGAGTACATTTGCTTCTCATGCATCTTCTCAAATTTATCAGAAAAATACCATCAGAAACACTAGTTATTTTATGACAAGTAGCACAGATATATTATGATACTGTGAGATAGCTGTTGAATTGCACATAATTAATTGATCAATTTAGGCTTCAAATTGAACAAAAATAAATCTAAAGTATTAACTGCCAAATCACATATAAATGCTGCCAAAGCGAACAGCCCACACTTATTCTATCAAACTTATAAATGGTGATTCATTTTTGTTTCTTGTCATAAAGTGCATCTTTTTATTATAATCATGTGTATCTTGGAACTTTGGTTTGTTAGCTAAGTAACTTGTACAAAAGTGGGATCACTGTTCAAATAGTGGTTACTTATTTATATGTCTTATTGCTGTCTTTGGATTCCTGCATAGGAGCAGGCTGAAAGAACAGCAACACTGCCTTGTGATTTCTGTGCTGGGAGTTGGATGTGAGTTTAGGGAGTGTGAAGCTTTGTAAAATTATAACTGCAATGTATTCAACTACAAAATTAACTCTCCCTCCCCACACCTCCACATTCATACACACATAACCTCCTGAAGTAATTTAATTGAGATTAAGTGTAAAAGAAACTCAAGAGAACTTCTAGCATCCAAACGTTAGAAATAAGAAACAGCAAACCACAGACACCGCTTCTCAGGAATTATAAACTGAAACAAGAGTCTTGTCCTTGTACAGATGCAGCTCCAAGTTCATCCCAGCAGGCTTTAAAATATTGATTGGAGTCTTTAAAATACAGTTTTATGGTATGATTATTTGAAGTGTAGTAGTCTTTCTCACCGTTATTGCAGTTACTAAATAGTCATTTATAGTTTTCATCTTACTGACCTCTATTAGTGTTCCTGAACATTTTACCCAGCAAATCGGGATTCTCAGCAAATTAAAGAATAACCTTCCCAATATGCCCTCCAAACCGGAGAGTGTGTATTTGTTTGGTTTCTATTATCTTCATTAACCTTGTAAATTGATATAGATTTAGAAAAAACTTTTTGCTGCTCTCCTATTCTTTCTCAAAACAAGACAAGTGGATATAAGTGAAAAGTTGGGCCTTTGTCCACCCCAACCCACCTCTGTCCCCTAAGCTTCCTGATCTCTGTGTGTTCATGAGGACACTGTCACTACTTTCTTTCTTGGTAAGGAACTGTGTCAAAGGAAGCTTACCAGCAGATAGAACGTGAAGATACATATTAAACCATAAAGACATACGAGCATATTTAAGAATTATCTTTTGAAAGAATTTTGTGTCAGATACTGTGTCCTGTTTCAGAAGGACAGAGAAATGAACAAAATATTGACTCTTGATTCCGGAGTTCATGCTATATCCCTGGGTTTGACACTGGATGTTGTCAATTCCTGGAGCTGGCAGCCTTGCCTAACTTTCATTCATAGTCAATGGACAATCATTAGAGCAGTCATGAAATCAATCTTGGTAGAATAGGTCTACCATAGATACTAGTAAGAAAATGTTCAGCTTTTTAAGACAAAAACAAATAGCACTGCTGCTTTTAGCTCAGGCAGAATTCTACCTGATAGTCAGCATTTCTGTAGTGTCAGCTTGAGCCAGGCTCTGATTCGATCATGGTCATAGATGCTGTAACACATAAATGTAAGTCCTAAATACAACTTGGGTTCACACATGATCATATTGCAGTTGATTTTGGCAAGTGAAGACAAGAATTTAAAGCAATGTCCCACATTCTGAACTTTTAAAAGAAAAGAGAAAGGAGATGGAGGAAATTTATAGTTTTTCTCTTTAATCAAACACTAGTTGTTTCCCACTCAGTCACTTGTTACATAATGAATTACACTAGCAAAAAGCTTCTCTCTGTATTACTTGTCCTGATTAATGCATGAATGTCATAGATATGACATTTTCTATACATTCTCTTAGGTATTATTTTACAGACTGTGTTATTTATTGTCATTCTTTTGTTTATTTAACATGTATTGCTTAAGCATTCACTATGTATTAGGTGTTATGCTGGATGTTCATAAACATCAACTTAATGCTCTTAAGAACCCAGAAATATTTGGAGGGATAGATTTCAAATTTTATGAAGTTTTAAGTAAATTAGGTAACACTGAGAATTCTGTCTGAAAAGAAGACTAATGATAATTTTTTCTCAAGAATTATCTAATTGCATATATATTATATATATCTAAGTGCATATATATTAGTTTGGGAACTCAGTAGCTTGCAGCTTGGTAGTAGGTCCTTAATTTTTCTCTAGATCACTACCCTATCCTTCATGTTTGGTCTTTGTTTCTAATCCAAGCTCAGTCAGTGGTGGCCATATGGCTCAGTTCTGGCCCATCAGAGGAGTTTTGACTGGAGCATTTAATCCATTTACATTTAAAGTAATTGTTGATAGATATGTAGTTATTGCCATTTTATTATTTATAGTTTTGATCTTTTTTTTTTCCTTTTTGTCTTCAAGAAGCCCCTCTAACATTTCTTGTAATACTGGTTTGGTGTTGATGAACTCCTTTAGCTCTTTCTTGTTTGGGAAGCTCTTTATCTGTCTTTCAATTGTAAATGATAACTTGGCTGGGTAGAATAATCTTGGTTATAGGGTCTTGCTTTTACATCACTTTGAATATTTCTTACTAATTTCTTGTAGCCTGCAAAGTTTCTATTGAACAATCATCTGACATTCTCATGGGAGCTGCCTTGTAGGGAACTAACTGCTTTTCTCTCAGTGCTTTTAAGATTCTCTCTTTGTGTTTAACCTTTGGCATTTTAATTATCATGTGTCTTGGTGTGGGCCTGCTTGGTTTCATCTTGTTTGGGAATCTCTATACTTTCTGGGTTTATATGTCTATTTCCTTTACCAGGTTAGGGAATTTTTCAGTCATTATTTTTTCAAGTAGGTTCTCAATTCCTTGTTCTCTTCTCCTTCAGGTACCCCTTTGATGTGAATATTGGTATGCTTGATGTTATCCTAGTGGCCCCTTAAACTATCCTCATTATTTTGTTTTGTTTTTTTTTCTTTTTTTCTGTTTTGATTGGGTATTTTTGCTGTATTTTCTTCTAAATTGCTGATTTAGTCCTCTGCTTTATCTAATCTAATGTTGATTCCCCCTAATGTGTTCTTCATTTCAGTAATTGTATTTGTTATTTCTCACTGATTCTACTTGTTTTTTGTTTTTTTCTATCTCCATTTTTATGTTTCCTGTCTTTGTTGAAGTTCTTTCTGAGATCATTGAGCATCCTTATGGCCAGTGTTTAAAACTCTACCTCTGGTAGATGCTTATCTCCGTTTTGTTTAGCTCTTTTTCTGGAACTTTGTTCTGTTCTTTCATTTGGGACATGTTCCTTGGCCTCCTCATTTTGGTTGCCTCCTGTGTTTGTTAGGTAAGGCTGCTATGCCTCCCAGTCTTAGTAGAGTGGCCTTATAGTAGGTGTCCTGCAGCACCTAGTGGTTCAGTGTCCCTCATCACCTAGTGGTTCAGTGTCCCTCATCACCAGAGCTGGGTGCTTCAGGTGTGTCCCTTGTATGTGTTGTGTATGCCCTTCTGTTGTGGTTGAGTCTTGGTTGATGTTGGCACATCAGTGGGAGGAATAGGTCTTCAGGCTGATTGATGTGAGGACTGGCACTGACTACAGTGAAGGAGCTCTGGTGCAAGGGATGATCCTACAGAATGGGCTTTGCTTTCGCTGGGCTCTGGTGCCTGTCCAGTCTGCCCTTTGGGTGTGTTGTTTTGGGAGGTGGTTAGCTGATGCTACAGCTTGGTCTGAAGCTGGGCACCAGGTGTGCCAGTCCTGGGGCCTCCTGGAAGGGAACCTGCTGTAGGCCATGTTTAACTGCAGCCTGTGTCCTGCCCAGGACCACCAGGTATGAGCCACAAAGCAATCCATAGATGGCTGCCTTCCATACTGGGGTTGGAGGTATCTCGAGAGGCCAACCTGCAAACTGAGACCAACTGTTGATAGTGCAAGGCTTAGGGCCACTAAGTCAGAGGTATGGGACATGCCGAAGCCGGACGTTGCTTATTTGAGTTTTGTGAAACTTTGAGCCATTTTATGAAAGACTGCAGCATAAGCGAAGACAGGTTGTTTATATGAAGAAGACACTGGCAGTGGTTTGGGTGTGCCCAAACATTGGGTGGGGGATGCTCTCGTGGAATCACTAGGGCAGGGTGGACAAAAGGGGATAGCCTATTTGATGGAGATTCAGATATGGCATCTGTCTGAGTCTTCATGCTGGGACGGGGAGGTCTCAACAAAGAAACAGTGGCTTCTACCAGCTCCTCCAACTGGGAGAAAGCTGGCCATCCAGCCCTTCCCTGAAGCCAGACAACTCAGTTTCTCCCTGTATGTCCCTAGCATCTTTGATGCTGCTGTGCCAGTACTGGAGTTCAGAGCAAGTAAGTCTGTCAGTAAGTAAGTTTGTGCGTAGGCCCTGTTAAAGGACTACCTGGAACTGCAGTTGCCCTTTCCTCACACAGCCACAATCTCCACTGGTTTTCACAGCCAGAAGTTGTGGAGACTTGATGTGGGGGCTGGGACTTCTCACTCTTGTTGGGGGAACCTCTGCAACCAAGATATTTCTCCCCTTTTTTAATGGTCACATGCGGATGTGACACTAGCCCATTCATGTCTTTGCCCCTCCTACCAGTCTCGAGGTGGCTTCTTCTGTATGTTCTTAGTTCTACAACTTTCATTCAGCTAGACTTTAGGTGATTTTCAATGATGGTTGTTCTATAGTTTAGTTGTAATTGATGTGGTCTTGATAGGAGGTGAGCACATTGTTTACCTATTTACCATCTTTACTGGAAATCTCTCTTTGTTAATTTTGTGGTAATTATTTTACTCAGATTTTCCTACTCTTCTTGATTTAATGTTGTTAATTTATATTTTCTTTAATATTCACAAGCTTTCATCATATTTTCAAATTTATAGGCTTAGGGTTGTACAAAGAAGTCTATTTTAATTCTTTTAATTATATCCTGTAGCTGTGATTATATTTTCTTTACTACGTCTCTTTTAGTATGTTTGTGAATTTTTTTCTCTGATTAAATGAGCTAGTGATTTATTTGTCTTATTGCTTTTCCCTATAAGAACCATTCCTAGAATAGTTTATCAATTTTACTAGTTGATTTCCCATTTATAATTTTCAGCTTTATTTTTATGAATTCCTTCCTGCTGCTTTCTTCAGGTTTATGTTCTTCTTCTTTTTGCTTACTCTATATGGAATTTAACCCTTAAAATAAATATTTGAACTATGAAACAAAACAGCGGCTAAGGGAAGTGATGAGACTATATTGCTGATTGATTGAATGGGTGAAAAGTGAAAAGTGTGGATGGGAGTAAGAAAGCATTTTGGCTTTGAAGATAACTTCCTAGCTTGTTAGCTACACTGATCTAAAATACAGAATGAGAATCATTGCTGAATGAAGATGAAACACATAAAAAAGCTCCCTTTTGCCTCTCTGGATTGATAGCCTACTCTGGTAATAATGATTAACCCTTCACAAAGTTTTGTTTATTGTTAGGGCAAACTGTGACGTTCTCTCTGTCTTTAGCGTTGTTCATTAAGAACATCCTGAAATTACTAAGTACCAATCTTGTGCTGTAGTTGAATTAGACACAACATAATGGATTTCATCCAGGCTTATACATTTATAATATTCATTTTAGAGTCCTATTACTATAGTTAAATATTAATGCTCTATGCATGTTTTTCATAACCTTATCTGTTTCTTCTCCACTGGAGAATATTGCTGGAAATTAAAAATACTATGGTTTATTATCCATGTCATTGGTGTTGTATTTTGATGATGAATTATTTTTGGAAAATGAAAAGACATATAAATAAAAGAATCCCCTCTGGGTCTCATGTGTTTCTCTGAATAGCACCTTTATATTTCCTCATTATTTTTTCTGAGATTAATACATATTTTCCATTAGCATCTATAAAATACCAAGCCATAGTCTTTTTTTTTTAAGATTTATTTTTATTGTTTTTGACAGATATATATATATATATATATATATATATATATATATAGAGAGAGAGAGAGAGAGAGAGAGACAGAGACAGAGAGAGAGAGAGACAGAGAGAAGGGGGAGGGCCCAGAACAGTCTCCATAGTTGCACATCATTGGTTTTTCCACATAGTTTCATTCCATAGGTGGGCAGGGCTGCAGAGGGCAGGAACTGGGCTGGGGTCTCACCCCAGTGAGAACTGAACTGGGGGCACTCCCCAGTTTAGCATATGGGTCCATGCAGGCCGGGGCCAGAATTTGATCCTCAGTCCTTGGGGCTGCAAAGTGAGCGCTTAATCCACTGAGCCATCTCCTCTTCTCCCAAGCAATAGTCTTAAATATTAGAGATACTTTCTGATGAGCTTCTAATACTGTACTGCATGTGGTATAAAAATGCTTACAGAAAAGTAGTTTGAAAAAGAAAAACCTAGTTTTTAATATGTGAAGGCATTTATCTTATCTCTTACATTCTTTAATTATGACAAGGCACGTTGAGATGGGCAGCCAGTGTGTTTACATTTATGACTTTTCTAGATGGAAAATCAAAGGTTAGTGAGTTCTTAGTACATACATCACACATATGAGAGGGTCTTGGCTACTTTTACAGTAATCCAGAGACGGTGAAAGATGCAGTGCTGGGCCTGAGAAGCCCATGGGTGTGGGGATGGAGGCTTCGAAAGCTGCTCAATTGCTGACTTGCTTATGCCTCCATATGGAGAGCAGTCAGAGATGGCTTCAAGGGTTTAGAACTGAGTGATTACAACGTTAAAGGTTCACCTGGCACATACAGGGCATTTTGAAGGAGGAAGCTCTATTTCTTCAGGAGAGGAGGATGGAGATGACAAACTTGGTTTCAGAGTGCTGAATTTAAGGTAGTATAGCAATTGCCCTTATCTGTACTTTTGCCTTCCGTGGTTTTAGTTACCTGGATCAACCACTATCTGAAAAATATTAAATGGAAAATTTCATAAACAATTCAGAAGTTTTAAATTATGCATTGTTTTTCAATTACAGTTGACATTCAATGTTATTTTATATTAGTTTCAGATGTACACCATAGTAATGAGACATTTATATAATTTAGAAAGTGACCTCTTCTCCCTAAGACTAGTACCACCTGGAATCATATAGTTATTATAATACTATTGACTATATTCCCTAGGGTTTGGTACTATTCATAGTTTCAGACACTCATGGAGGGTCTTGGACTATTATAATCTCTTCACCACCACAAACCCAGGCAACCACTAAACTATTTTCTTGCAACCTAATTTTTCTTTTGCTTGATTATACAATATTTTGCATCCATAGAAATTAGTTGGTTATAAAAGGTGAAAAAAAACCTGACAGATATTATGTATAGGATAAGCCTATTTGAGTTTATGTGAAGAGAGAAAGAGAGAGGGGAGAACTTTAATAATAATCTCCAAAATGTTAACAGGCGTACCCTGAGTGGTAGAAATATGAGTACTTTTTTGTTGTTGTTGAAATCTATGATGAGAAAAAAATACAAATGATTTTAGAAAGGACTTAGCTCTTAAAATGGATGCTTTCAGACTTTTGCCTTGAATGAAGTGTCTGTGAATGAGGATGGGAATTTAGAATTGCCTCTGGACATGCGAGGATTATTTTTCTATAGTCTCAGGGTCTTGGGGGTGGGGCCAAATAGAAATAAGGTTATTGAATGATATGACTAGTACCTGCATGATTCATGTGCTCAGTTGACCTGAACCTCTAAAAAGTCACAGAGAGTATATATTGATGTTGCAGAATTATTTGTTACTTGCAAGGCTACTTACTCAGACTGTCTACCCTTGGTTATCCAAGGCCTCTTGGTGACATTTTTTAGCCAATACTATCTTCAAGGAGAGAGGTGAGAGTAGTGGAAAGGTGTTCATTCCAATTCCCCTGGGTTTCCAGCTTTAAATCCCAGGGGCGGAAGCACCTATATCTAAGGTGACCAACTTTTTTCCAGTGAAAAGGAGGACAGCTGATTCTGGGTGGTGAGCACATAATGCGAAGCATAGGTGATATGATGTGGAATTGTACATCCGGAAACTATCTAATTGTTACCAATCAATGTCACCCCAATAAATTTAACAACCAAAAGAAAAAGAAAAAGAAAAGGAGGACATCTAGTATTACATATCAAAAAAGAGGCCATCTAGGAGAACACTTTTCGAGGGAGAACAGACCTTCCAAATGGAAGACTGTCCTCCCTAAAGGAGGACGGTTGGTCACCTTACTATATCCCCCTCTTCTAAGAAGGGGAAGCAAAAGATGAGTGAGCTTCTCCTTTATTTGCTGTCTTGCTCTCCCTCATCTTTTGTAAATTAAATCCTTCCTCCCCATTCTCTTTAGAGTGTTAATTCTTAAAGTGGACAAATTCAGAAACTATGTAGTTGGATCATCTATCACATGCCAATATCTTTAAAAGGCAAATTTGGTACTTTATGCTTCTGTGTACTTTTTGGAGAATTTTTTTTCAAAAAGGGCACAGCACTGATGGGAAAGGCATGCTCTAGCCAAGAGTATACACTTTGCTGTGAGCTAACAAGATTCATTTATGATTCTGATTCTTAAACCCTAAGCTACTGTCTTTACTGATTCGCATAGAAGCAAAATTGCGGTGAACCAAACTATAACTCTGGAAGCAGGAATTTCCTCTGGAGTCTCTGGAAAACTTCAAACCCATTCTTTTTCATTGTTTTTTAATATTCTATTTCCAAAAGATGAGGACAGTGTTTCACTGTGTAAAAATAATGTGACTGTTTCCTATTTTGAAAGCTTATTGTCCAAATTACTTGAAGAATTTATTTAGCATTTGAATTACAACTATCTTAAAACATCACCAGTTTCCAATCAGTGGGACTCAGATCAGTGAAGCTTTGCCTAATAGTTAATGCCTGAATGTAGAAAGAACTTGAGAGTCAAATCTCTAGGTTTTCACCGAACAAGATGTTGCATAATGGGAAAGCCTCCTCTTACCCATTAATTTGGCTGACAGTGCTATGTCTTCAAGCTGCTTTGCCTTTAGGAAAAGGGTTCATAAAGGAGATGGCCCCAGGCCCCTCACTGAGAAGCTCTAGCGTAGAACTCCAGGGTTCTTTAGTGATTTATAATTGGAGCGGACCAGGCTGTGGGGCTTTAATAGCCTTTCTCTGTGGTTTGTAAGCAAAGGCTTGGTACCTACTGTCTTTCTTTAAGACATTGATGGAAAGTCCCAGTGCTCACATTTTATGCTTATTAGTGATACTTTGCATGAGTTTCCAGGGCTAAAGTGACTTTTCACACTGTTTAATGATTTTCAGTTTAACGCCCTTTCTGAGTGGGATGGTGTAAAGATTAATTAGTTAATGTTCATAAAGTGCTTTCAAGATGAAAAGTGCTGCAGAGGGGTGTACAGACTCATTAGCTTCTTAGTCATTATGGCATTTTAGACTTTTTGGCATTTAGAAAGTAGGTGGTAATGGCCAAATTAGTACTTTTTCATGGAGAAGGGGGACTTCAGAAAGAGCAGAATAGAACAATATATCTTTTTTTAAAAACCTGTGGCACTGGGACTGAAAAATAGATATTAAAATATTTTGTTTTTCATTATCTTCTATTTTCCTACTGCTTCAGCTTCTCCTTACTCTCTCCTTTCAAAATGTGTTTGCCTGGTTATCTTACACATTTATTTAGAAATTCTATTGATTATATTGCTATGTAGATGAATCTGCCCAGAATGTTGAGTTGTTGTGTCAATGAATGACACAAGGTAGATCATTCTCTTTGTAAATAAAGATCCCCTCTCATTTTGCAATGTGTCATGAAGGTATGATATTGTCTCCATTCACAGTAATCTTTGGTCATTATACATATAGGAGTTCTATATTATTTATTAAACTTTTGATTGGGTCTGGAAAAGTACAAATTATTCACAAAGACATAAAGAGGTCCTAAAACAAGTTTGTCCAACCCACAGCCCAGGACGGCTTTGACTGGGGAGCAACACAAATTCATAAACTTTCTTAAAACATTATGAGATAATTTTTTGAATAAAAAAAAATCTCATCAGCTGTTGTTAGTATTAGAATATTTTATGTATGGCCCAAGACGATTCTTCTTCTTCCAATGTGGGCCAGGGAAGCCAAAAGGTTGGACACCCCTGTCCTAAAAAACCCCAGAAACAAAGATTAGTAAAAGAATTAGATTGGCAGCTGACTTTTTAGCAGCATGAGCTGCCCATAATAGGGTAATTATATGCTTTAAGTACTTAGAGAAAGTAGCTGTCAACCTAGAATTGTAGAGCCAGCTAAATTACCTTTTAAGATTGATCATAAAGTAAAGACATTTTTGTACAAAACAAAAACAAATCATTTACCACCAGCACTAAAGGATATTCTAAAGGATTGCCTTCAAGAAGAAAGAAAATTGGGGAAGCCAGGATGGCTCAGCGGGTTGAGCATGTGCTTTTTGGCCCCAGGGACTGAGGATCAAATTCCTGCCCCTCCCCTCCACCTCCATCTAGTCAATGTATTCACTGCAGAGAAAAAAAACAACAGAAAACAGTGAAGAAGTCGCTTTCTGTATGTGTAGGTGATGTTAAAAATGGTCCTATTTTTGCTATTTGCAAGAAAATTCTGGCAAATATCTGGCAGTTTTATATCAACAGCTTTATAATGGCTTCTTGGCAAACTTCTTAAGGCATGAGTAGGAGTAGTAAGGAAGGGGAAAGAGAAGATGACAGAAATAACATCTAGTTCTAGAAGGCAACATGTTGTAAATGATTATCAGTCATAGGATTAGATGAACCTGAGTTCCTATGTGAGTTTGAGCAAGTTACCGAGTTTCCTGATCACTAAAATGTGCATAATGTTCCTCCATGCAAAGTTTATGTGCTATTCAAATGAAGAAATAAAGTGAGAGTGTCTGGCATATAGCAAGTCCTCATTAAATACTAGTTTACTTTGAGTCAAATTCAGTGAAGGAATTCATCCTGAAAAAAAATCTGTAAAAATCAAATGATTGATTTTGTATCTCTAATACCAATCCCACTGTTTTTCTTTCTTCTTTAAGAGTTGTGTCATAGTATTAGCTTCTACGGTGTTCTGAAATACTCTCAGGGATCCAAGGTCAGAGTAGAATATGCCTAGGTAACCAAAGCATGATTTTAATAGGATAGAAATGATAGAGATGGTGAATTTTCCTTCACCTTCTTTCTACCTCAAGCCCTCTGCAAAATCACCCTCCACACAAGCAATACTGATCTGGGTTTCCCAGAGGTGCTAGGCAGTACTGAAAATCTCTAGAACTAACCCCTTGTGATGAGAAAGTCTTTGTTAAGATGATGACCATCACTCCTACTTCCCATAGGAGAAGTGCTTTCTTTTTTTTTTTT
>PVKE010008365.1:0-26205 GCA_004027555.1 Craseonycteris thonglongyai | reverse complement strand
AGTGCTTTCTTAAAAGATCCCCAGCCTTTCCTTGGACTTCTGTAGAACCATCCCACCAATTTGCATTTGTGTCCAGTTATGTCAGCACAGTAGTAGGCAAAATTTGAACTTTTTGCATGAGGCTGTTAGGCCCTCTGGCCCCTATGTTCCTACTGGGCCCATCATAACAGGCATACTTAAATCTGTAGCTGACAGTGTTCTAGGATCAAGCAATAGATACATATGTAAAAAGAAATTGACATGTGTGTATATCTTGCCTTAAATTCTAGATATATTAGACTTCACTCATTTCTCATTGTTCACAGAAGTAATACAAAGATGATTTAGACATAGTCCCTGCATTATAGCCATCATGGTCTGTTGTTTCACTTTATGTCTTCACAGATGTACTATCCCTTCAAAGCTTGACTGAGACAAATTTATAGTTAACTCTGAAAAAATATTCCTTCTGAAGTCAAGATAGTGGTATCAACAGCTCCTTACTCAATCTCTATGGTTATAAAGAGAATGTTACTAGCAGGTGTATGTAGGAAATGTGGAATTTGGTTCACTGATGTTTTAATGCTCTCACCACTCCTTTTGCCCCCAGGTTATGCAGATGTACCTTCCATTTTGTGGAATTGCCATATCTAATGCTCAGCTATTTGCTGCTTCAAGAAAAGAATATGAAAGAAGCAGGGTGAGTAGAAAGAAACATTGCTGACAAACCTCAAAGCTGTCTGTCTTTCAAGTGTCTGTGAGTCATTATAGACTCACATAAAGATCAATCACAGATGATCTTTGAATAGTCCAGAAATCTTTTTTATTTGTATAATCCTTCAAGTCTATGGATGAAAATCCCCTTTAAACAATGAACCCAAATGGAAGTGGATACAAGTTATCTGTAGTTGTTTGGTGGAAATGATACTAGCATCTTTTAAAAAGAAAATTAATTTTACATTTATACTGTAAGGCAGAAGGTCTATTCTTGCTTGTAGCTTTAAAACAGTAACACAATTTGTAGATATTTCTACAGTTTAATTTCTTTAGGAAGCAAGGTATGTTAAAAATAATTTTATTCCACCTCACAAATTTTGCTTTTGAGTTGAAGGGTTTTCTGGAAAACCATCAAGTTAACTAGACAATTTTCAATGCTATGTTATAGGATTACAAAGAAACACACATACAGATATTAGTATCATATATCTTCACCAGTTATAGCATTAAATAGTGAAAAAAACAAACAAAAAGACTGATGCTTTAAAAAATGTTAAACTATCAAATAGAGTTTTAAATGTATTAAGCTCACTATATTTTTAAATATAAGGAAATTACTGTCACAGCTTGGAAATATATTTAATAAGATGTTCCAAAAGATTGGAAACCATCAGTTAATTATTAATCAATTAGATTATAAGTTTCATTTGCTAAGCATTGTGATTTATGAATATTTTACAGTAAACAGATGAACACAATTCACTACTACAGCCATCTTCTTCAGCATAACATACATACCACAACTTTTCTCTGACTTGGATCTTCTTTTCATCTTTAGCCCCATGTCTTACTATCTCCTCCTTTCATTTGACACTCCAGAAATATAGCCCCCAGTTTCTAGAAGACAATCAGTTTTACACTCTCATACCTTTAGCCATATTTTTCCCTCTGCCTTCAATGCCTCATATCCACCTTTGCCCTCCCACTACCATTTTCCTTGCATTTCCTTCAGGATTCACTTCAGACTTTTAGTTAATCTTTCCTTTGTTGCTTATTAGTTTTCCTTGTGTATACTGCCATTGTTCTACTGTAGATACTTATCACATTGTCTAATTTTTTAATGGCCCTCCTTTCCAACTACGTTTTGAACTCCTTAAGGGATGCTTCTTGTATTATTAACCTTTGCCGCACAGAGGGCACAATTCATTTATTCATTCAACAAATATTTATTGTATGGTACTCTTCAGACACTGTCTGTTAAATATATAATATAGGTAGTGATAAGTGCTATAAAGAAAAATGAAGTGAAATAAAAGGATAGACTAGTTGCTGAAGGAGTTTGGGGATATGTTTATTTCAGAGGGTGATAGAGAAGGTCTGTATAAGGAAATGATAGTTGAGTAGAGACTAAAATGAAATGAAGGAACAAAGCCACTCAAAATTCTAGGAAGAGCATTCCAAGCAGTAAACATAGTAAATGCAAAGTCCTTGGGGCAAGAGAAAGCTTGGTCTATGTGTCTAGAAAGCAAAGAGGAAAGACCTCAAATAACCAAAGCATACTGAGGAAGAAGAACAAAGCTGGAGGCATCACACATCCTGATTTCAAACTATACTATGAAATTGTAGTAAAATATTATGGTACTGGCATCAAAAACTAATAGAATAGGATCTATATCCCAGAACTAAACCCAGGCATATATAGTCAATATATATTTGATGAGGGAGTCAAGAATACTTAATGAGGAAAAAATAATTTTTTCAGTAAGCAGTATTGGGAAAACTGGATATTTACATGCTAAAGAATGAAATAGGACACCTATCTTACAACACTCACGAAATAAAGCTTAAAATAGATTAAAGACTGAAATGTAGGACATGAAACTTTAAAACTCCTAGAAGAAAATATAGGGAAAAGCTCCAGTGACTTTTTTTTTGACACAAAAGCACAAACAACAAAAGCAAAATAAACATGTGAGACTACATCAAACTAAAAAGCTCTGCACAGCAGAAGACACAATCAACAAAATAAAGAGGCAACCTACAGAGTGGGAGAAAATACTTGCAAACCATGTATATCAGATAAGAAACTCATGCATTTCAACAGCAATAAAATAAAATAAAATAAAATAATAATTCAATTAAAAAAAGTAGAGGGTGTGAATAGATGTTTTCCCACCAAAGAAGTCATACAAATGATCAACAAGTGCATGAAAAGATGCTCAATATAACTAATCATTAGGAAAATGCAAATCAAAACCATAATGAGATAGATATCATCTTAAACCTATTAGAATGACTTTTAACAACAATAATAACACAACAACAATAATACAACCAAACAAAAAAACAGGAGATAATAAGTGTTAGTGAGGATGTGGAGAAAAGCAAGCCCTTGTGTACCATTGGAGAGAATATAAGTTGGTGCAGCCACTGTGGAAAACAGTATGGAGATTCCTCACAAAATTAAAAAATAGAACTTCCATATAATTCAACAACTGGACTTCTGGATATGTATGTATATCCAAAGGAAGTGAAATAACTAGCTTGAAGAATTGTCTGCACCCCCATGTTTATTGCAGCATTATTCACAACAGCTAAGGCATGGAAACAATCTAAGTATCCATCAAAGGATAAGTAGATAAAGGAATCATGGTGTGTATACACAAAAGACTATTATGCAGCCATAAAAGAAGGAAATCTTGCTGTTTGTGACATGTTTGGACCTTGAAGGCATTGAGCTAAGTGAAATAAATCAGACAAAGACAAATACTGTATAATCTCACTTACATGTTGGTTCTATGAAAAGTAGAACTCATAGAAACAAAGAGTAGAATGGTGGCTGTCAGGGGCTGAGGTGTGGGGAAAATAGAGATTCTGGTCAAAATGTACAAGCTTTCAGTTATGAGATGAGTAAGTAACGGGGATCTAATATTTATCATGGTGACTATACTAGACAATACTGTATTATATACCGGTAGTTGGAAGTTGCTAAGAGTAAATCTTAATGTTCTCACAACAAAAAAATATAATTACATGGGGTGATGCTTAGTTAACTAAACTTATTGTAACAACCATTTCTCAATATATATGTGTATCAAAATGTCATGTTGTCTACCTTATACTTACACTGTTATATGTCAACTGTATCTCAATAAAGCTGGCAGGGTTGGGGTAGGGGAGAAAGAATGTGGCTAGGACTAGGGCACTGAGAAGTGAGAGATTCCTCCTAAATTAGTGGTGAAATATACCAGGCTTACTGATGTGGAAATGAGTGAAAATAACTGGCTTGTATTGCTGGCAAGTAAACAACTGAATGCAGTAATCTAAAGTTCGGAGGAGATGTCAGGATTCTAGATTAATATTTAAGAACTGTCAGCTTATATTAATAGATGGTATTTAAAACTAGTGCATCAATTGGGTTAGTGTGGGGGAGAATGTGGGGATAAGAGAAAGGAAGAGGTCCAAGAGGAAGAGACAGGAGCAAAAGAAGTTCATTAGAGGAAGGATGGGAAATGCAAGTAAAATGAGGAAGAAGGGAGTATTCCACTGTGTGAAAAGCTTCCAAAGTTTTTTTAATTGCATATCATCCTAAAACTTCTCTTTTTCTTCTATTCTGAAGGTAGTCTGCATTATTTGTGAAACTCTTATCACTTGTTAGTAAAGCAGCAATTTTTAATTAGAAACAATAAAGTTACTATAATATGATTTGTAAGTCCAAGACTCAAGGCTGAATGAGTTTTTCCTCTGAGATAAATGTTCTTCATGTAGGACCCAGAGGCCCTATCCACGCAGTCACAACAAATTGAAAAGTTAAATAATTGTCCAGTTAATATGATCAATCTGAAGAAATAGTCTGGATGATTAAGGAAATAATGTTTCCCCCTTAATAACAGGAGATTTTGGTCAGTAATTATGCAGATAACTGCCTCATCTTTAGTGCTCCATTTGAATATGATGAAATCATTGCACACTGACCTCCTATTGTGATTTGCTGTCCAAGTGCCAAACAGTCAGGATGCACTTAGAACATTTTTCACCTCCTCTTGTCTCTCTTTGTTTGAGTTTATAGAGCAATACTTAGCCATACATACAAGCTCTCTTTAGAGAAAATCCTGCCCAGGATATTTGGTCCTTTTTTTAGATGCTCAGTGAACTGGACTCATTTCATGGAGCTCTTAATTCATTCAAATGCTTTTCTACCTGAATGGACTCAGAGAAGAATTTTTCACATATTATATTTCAAATGGTTTCAGGACAAATCAAATTCATTGAAAATTAATCATGTCCCTGGGAAGATGATCAACACCATCAACCTGAATAGATGTGGATTTGAAAACCCATGTAATTCCTTTTGTGAGAAATCAGACTTGAGAGTGCACATCTTATTAAACTCTATTGAATAAAGCACCATCTGGACAATTCACTGGCTGTGTAATATTCTGATTACTCTTTGGTAGCAGCATAACATCTACCACCTGTACATAACCCACTATTCATAAATCTCTGGAAACTTCCATAAAGTGAAAAATTCCAAATAAATATTATTTCAGTGCAAAAATTGCAAGCTAATTTAGCTGGATAAAATAACAAGTTATTACAATTTGATTCTTAAATGAGTATACAGTTTTTAAATCGAGGTTTAAGTTTTTTTGTTTTCATTCTGCTGTATTAACAGAAATTTTAATGGTGTTTTCTTTCCTGAGATATACAAGAGTATTTACATGTTCTCCTGGACAGATTAAGATGAAGCAGTATTTTTTGTACAGAAGGGATTAATAGGGGTCTTCTATATTTTTTGAAGGCTCTGAAACTTTATTAGTATTCTCCATTATAATTCTTTCAGAGTTCTGTGATGGATGAGTATTAGCAAAAATAAGTCTCAAGTATGACAAGGCCATTTCTTCCTGATGGTAAGGAAGAGCAGGTTCATAATTTTGTAAAATAAATGCACTTTGGAGAGAATCAGATATTTGTTACTTATGAAATGTTGGGTTATACCTAGTCATATAGAAGAAAAATCTACAGTGATGGAAGGAAGCATAATTAATGACTATATGGGTCATGTAGTCATTAGCTATACGGGAAATAGTCATATAGCTATATATGGGATTTATAAGGGATTATATGAACTGGCACTATTCTCAAGTTGTCTTTTGTATTTTAAGACTGTATTATAAAACAAAATGTTGGAAATAAGTCAAAATAATCATAAATGCTCTAAAAACTAGGCACAGAAAAATATTTCTATTTTATTACAGCAAAGACTAAATGGAATTTGGAGAGAAAAACATTCAACTTTTTCATTCAGTATTATATCCACCTAAATGCATCCATTCTCTTTCCTAGGCTTTGTTAGAGGTGGTAAATGACCTCTTTGAAGAACAGACTGATCTGGAGAAAATTGTCAAGAAAATCATGCATCGGGCCCAAACTCTGCTGAAATGTGAGCGCTGTTCTGTTTTACTCCTAGAGGATATTGAATCACCAGTAAGTCATCTTTTATCTGCCATGTAAGAGCTGTAGACTGTGTTAATGGAATATCGTTTAATTTATTTGTAATTAAGCTTGTGAAATTGTGACTTGAACCAATCTCTTCATGACCACGGGGTGACTTTATAAATGCCAGTGTTTGTTTTTTTTAATTTTCTTTCCATATCTTGTTTTGCTCTCACCTTAGAAATGCAGACTCTTACACCGATGAGGTTCTTAGATCTCTGTCCCAGCCCTGTGTATTTATAGACGAGGGAACTAAGGCGATAAAGAGTTGGCCCAATCTCGCACACAGCTGGGTAGGGTAGGGTGTCCAGACGTCCGCTTTTGGCGGGACAGTCCCGATTTTTAACAATTTGTCCCACCTCCTGCGGCGTTTTAAAAAAGTCCTGATTTTTGGAAAGAATGCACGACAAGCTAGGGAACGGCGGGAGATAAACTACATTTTTAATCAAGAACCCCCTCCCCCAGGTCAATGGTGTCCCGCTTTACCAATGTTAAGATCTGGTCACCTTAGGGGGAAGCTCAGGTGCCAGTCTCCCATCATATGCACCCAGCAAGAGCAAGGCCCTCAGTATTTATGGGCATGGACCGCAGTCCCCGTAGTGCTCCGCTCTTTCATGGGGAGGAGGAAGCCAGCTACCACTGGAGCAGACGCGACCTTGATCTTGGAATCCGGACAATTTGTACTTGAGCTCAGGGGAGTGTCCAGCTTCAGCTGAGCTATGCTGTGCTGCAGGTTTGTTTTGCTGCCCCAAAGTGCAGTTTCCAAGTTCTTTTACTGCAGATTTGGACCTGAGACACTTGCACAGAGTCAGGCGGGGGAGGCTTATGGCTGCTTCACTGCAGGGATTCCTGTTACTCCAAAAAGGCAAGCATCAAGCTAGTTCCGGGCTTCAGGCCTGCCGCATCTGGCTTTCAGCTTCTGTTAAGCCCTTTGGCTCTTGGGGGGAAATCTGTAGGGTAAATACACAATATTGAAAGTAATTATCACCATCAATTTAACTTCCTGAGAGTTAAATGTCTAAACCCTCAGCAGCAATTTAATATCTTCGCTGTGAACTCTCTTCAAAGACTAGGAATTGTCTGGCAATTAAGTGCTGTTTAATACCTCAGAGATTATTTTACTTGATTTTACTTAGAAAAGATTATTGTCTTTGCTTTTCAGTTTGTGTTCCTCATAGAATAAGAACTTGGGTGTAAATTTTGGAGATTTAGTAAGTATTATAAAACTTAAAAATCTACATTAATATGTTTAAAATGTTTAGGAGTGTGTTGGCCCATATTTTAGCAGAGCATGAGGTTATTTCTATTTCAGCAGGTGTGGTTTAAGCCAATAGCTTTGCAATTATCCTGTGGTTTTGTAAAATTCAGTGGAACCTTGGGAGAAAACACATACACCCCCCCCCCACCCCCCGCCACACACACGCACACCAGCCCATACTATGAAGGGCTTCCAGATATTTTGTGAAGCAGTTGAATTTGTTTAATCTTTGCTGCATCCTTATGAAATAAGTATTATGATTATTATCATCCTCACTTTATAGATGAGGAAATAAGGCTTAGAGAGTCAAGTGACTTGCTAGTCTTTCTCCAGTCGTCAGACTCTTAAACCCAATGGGAAGAGGGGTGGGGGGCTTGTTGGTGACTGGCAGGCTATGAGCTCTCACTAAGCAAAGGCAGGAAGTGGGGGCACTTGTTGGGGCTTCTGTTGCCAGGATTCCCCAAGTCACTCCCAGACCCCTGTGAAGAGGGGTCAGGCAAAATCTGGACAAGGACAAACTCACGCTGTCTAGTTCAGTTGCAAATGGACATAAAAGTAATTTAAATCAGCTACAGGTAGTCATTCTTGCCAATCTTCAAACATGACTAGTTATAATAATGTAAGGTGACCAGACATCCTGCATTTGGTGGGACAGTCCCGATTTTTAACAATTTGTCCCGCATCCCGCGGCGTTTTAAAAAAGTCCCAAGTTTTGGAAAGAATGCATGACAAGCTAGGGAACGGTGGGAGATAGACCAAATTTTTAATCAAACACCGCCCCCCCCCCCCCCCCGCCCCGCCGGGTCAATGGTGTCCCGCTTTACCAATGTTAAAATCTAGTCACCTTATAATAATGTGGTCTTTCCTTTAGCAAATCAAAGGAAAAGGTAGAGATGAGAGAAGTTGATAGGGAAGTTGCAGGCAGAGTCAGAAGCATGGGTGGTGACAGTGATAGCTTCATGGTGTAAAGCACGGAGAGGTATCAACAAGCTCTAGATTAGGTGGCAATAAAGGTGTTAGTATTATTGCTGAAAGTCCAAAAGACCTTTCTACTCCCACAGGTGATCATTCTAAGACTGCAATGATGGGGTCAGAGCAGAACATTCTGGGCCACCCCCTATCATTTCTTCTGTTTGCTCACCCCCTCCCACTCAAAATGAGGATGAACTCCTCTAATCCAGAGGGGCAGGGTCTGTCATAAAAATAGGGGCGTTACTTCTGCTGAATCCTATATATATATTCACACATAGGATTTACACATCAGGGAGAAATTATAGGAAGAGGACCAGACACAGTCACACCATGTACAAAAGGAGAAGCCAGACTGAACAGGGCACCAGTTGTCAAAATTTGATGCCCGATCAGTGGCTTCAACAAACAGAAAATCCTGCCGAGACCAAGTTCTTTGGCTGGAACTACCCCTTCTCCATCTCAGAATGCTGCATGGATGGACTGGTATTAAAAACCTTTGTGATCTAGATTTGATGACAGCTTTGAATGACTATCAGAGAGGGAACCCAAGCAACACCTGTAAACACTCATTGATTTTATTTTATTGACAAAGCAGACCCAGATAGATTCCTGTTCAAAGATGAGAAAACAAAAGAAGAACTTTGACAATGTGATTTTTAATTTCTAAAAGTTCATATGGAAAAATAAACATGTATGAATAGCCAGAAAATTTGTTTAAAAGGCAACAAAGATGAAGTTTTCATCTATGAAATTGTTACAATGTGCTATAAAATGAAAGGTTAGTTCCTTATAAATAAATAGCTGAATAGGATAGAGTCCCAAAGACCCTAAGACATGTGAGAATTGTGAGTAATTTAGAATTTAGAAAATGGTTTCTACTACAAAAGTGTATTGGAGGACTAGTGTTTCATACTCGAAATGACAATATTTCTTTTATTGTAAGTATTTCAAAATTAAAGATGTTTTTTATAATTACAAAGGAATACATATCATTGCAACATCACCAAACAAATGGAGAATTCAATTATATCTTTCCCTTATTACTTCTGACCTTTCATTATTATTATTATTAATTATTATCAGCAGACCTGTAACTAGCAGGATGCTTCCAGACATTCTTGATCAACTGATGCCCCTGGTACAATTGTCCTGGCTCCCCAAGTCCCCCAAGTGCCACAGGGGCAACAGATACCTGTGTATGCAATGGCTTGCACTTCAGAAGAGCAGCATCCTGCTTGGAGAATCTGTTCCTTTTACATTGAGTGGTGTCACTCCTGCTGTTTGGGGAGAGATATTATCTCATCTCCCATGTGAGCTCACTCCAGACATAATCCTGAGAAGGGAACCAGACAGAGTTCAGGGCCTTGCAGTCTTGGAAAACAGAGGAAGACTGTTAACGCAGGGCTCCTGTGGCTTCTCTCTGCCAACAGGTATCTTGGTTACATGAGATATTTTAATGTTAATGTGTCAAATTCATCAGTCTTCATTTTTGATTTGTGCTTTATGGTTTGTTTGTTTTTTTTAATAACTTCCTACCTCCATGTTAGAATGACTTTCTCTTACATTTTATTTAACCCATGTGGTACTTAGGGTCTTTTCTATCCATCTAGAATTTATTTTTTATGAATAGTGTAAAGCTGGATATGCATAACCAATTGTCTCAGAACTGTTCCCCACCCCTCACATTGTAATGCCACTGCCATATGATAGCGTTTCCACATATACCGTGGTCTGTTTCTGAGCTCACTACTTTGTCCCACTAGTCTATTTCTGTACCAGTATCGCACTGTCTCAATTTCTATAATTTTATTATAGAAATTCTTTGCTGTCTGATAGGGCAAATCCTCAATGTTGTTCTCTAAAATTGGTTTGCCTATTTTTGGCCTGTTGTTCTTCCATATGGATTTTAGGAGCAGCTCATCGAGTTCCATGGCAATCTCTGTAGAGATTTTGATTGAAATTGCTTTAATTTATAGATCAGTTTGGGGGATTTCTGCAAGTAGTGGAGTATACAAGGGAAAGCAGCTTAAACAATACAATCTGCATCTTACATAACAAGTGTGCAGGAGGCAGTTCTGGGGGTTGTGCAGCAGTCAGATGGTGGAATCGAGAACCCAGGCTCTGTCTACTTTGCTGTGTTTGTTTCAGGGGCCAGCCTGCACCAGCTGGCTCTTACCTCCTGATCCAGAAGGCTGGAGCAGCTCCAGCCCTCATGTCATCCTAGAATTATGTACCCAGAGGAGAAGACAGGGTAACTTCTTTTCACATAGCTTTCTTTTTCTCAGGAAGGAAAGTGTTTTCCAAAAGTGGCTTTCTTTTCCCTTCGACTTTCCATGACCCATTAGTCATTAACAAGATGATGTTCAAATCATTTATATTCTTGGTACTTCTCTGTTCTTCATCTGTCATTCTCTCATAGAGGTATGCTATATCTTCAGTGAGATTGAGCGATACCTTCTTGTCCAATTCTGTAGCTTGTTGATTTACTTATCTCTGTTAATACTGTTTATATGGTTTTGAATTTGTGATCACAGCTCATTTTAATGGAAGAGCGTTTTTGTTCATTTGTTTGTGCCACTGTTTTCTTTTGTTCTCTCATACTCCCTCCTCCCTTTCTAATAGTTTGCAGTTTCTTGGGCCCTAGTCGAGAACCGGGTCCTCTATTGGTGGCTTGGGTCTCCTGCTGTATGATCATATTACACCAAGCCAGAGGTAGCTTGGTTCAATTTCTGGAGGTAAGGCTGGGTCATCTGTCTGAAAGGAATACTTTTAGTCCCCAGACCTCAATAATAGCTGAAATTCCAACTATTGACGCCTGCCTGTTCCTGGACTTGGAGCACAGTAGGCCCCTGTCTCCAGTCTTGGGTCTTAGAGATCTTTTGTTCCTCCCCTTTTTCTCCCCCTTCCCTTCCCTTCTCTTTCCTCTTCCTTTTAACCTTTAGATGTCTTTATGGTTTTCCCTTACTATATTTCACCAATCTTTGCTCTGTTTTTTGAAGAGAATAGATGTGCCAAAGCATGAACTTCTAGGACCATCTCTACTGGTGGCCCATACACTACTTTTTACAATCAGGAAAACAAAAAGGTATGATTACAAGGGGGAAAAAAAAAAAATTATATATATATATATATATATATATATATATATATATATATATATATATATATATATATACATATTCAAACTTTTCTTCCTTCAAAAGTAACTTTTGTTCTTTTCTGTTTTATTTGAATCATTCCTGGACAGAAAAACTTATTATATTTTTGGAATATAAATATTTTTAAAGCTGGTTATGGCAGCTTTTATGACATTTTATGGCCTCTCTACATTTGAAGGGAAAAGGGAGACAATCACCGAAAAATTACTTGGAGAAGCTTGTTTCATCACACTCTTCTCTTGGGTTTAGGGACTGCATTCATAGTTTTAAACTGGACAGGCAAGTGTGAACTGATCCGTTTGTTCAGTAGATGACAAAAATAGAAATGAGACATGCCTTTCTAGCCCTCTCTCTTGCCCAAATTAATGTTTTACTCTCTTTTGCTTCTTTTCAGTGTTCTAATCAATTTCAAGTGACTTTGTCAATAGTATTTTCCACTAGGCTGAAAAAAATAAAAAGGTTGTTCCATAGCTAGTTTCTGTCAGCATCAAGAAATAAGAACTAAATATTGCCTGCTTAATGCTATTCTATTCCATGAACCTGTCTAAGCAATTTCTATCACTTTCCTTGGTTCCTTTCTAGCTCATGTATTTACTATTACCTCTAATATTTTTCTGTGTGCAGTGAAGGAGAGCAATGTAGCCATTTTAATCTCTTGCCCTAAGGCACTGTCTCAGCACCAGTGTTTACAAGCGCTCTCCTTTCATGGATCATCCCAATGGCTAGCAGCTATTTCCGGTGCCCAGATATTCATGAGGTACTTTAGAGCTGAGTTTATAAATACGAGGCTTGTTCCTGGAGTTCATTTTCTAAATCATGAAACACAAGATATAGTTATTTTCTAATAACGTTCCTTAACTTCTCCATTCTTATAAAATACGCATACCATTAAGTCATTGAACTAGATGATCTTCCTGAAGCCAACACTCCAGGGGAAGAGATAAGGGTAATCATCATCTGATTGGGCTGGAACAGCCAATAGTTCAATCCTCTCCATCCTAAATGGATGGTAAAAATTTCTCTAGGCTTTTCTTTCTATTTTCCTTTTGCTCCATTTCCTCCCTTTCTTTAAGTTTACTTCTCCCTGTAAGGAAGTTAACTTAAACTCTGATTTTTGTTCCAAGTGTTTTTTCCCAGAGTGCAAAATGAAAGGTATCTAAAAATACTCTGATGATTTTCTGGGATGGTGAGTGTATACATATCATTAATAATTAACATATTATATATATTTTATATCTGTATATGTTAACAAACCTCATTAATATGTTGATATATTAACTCATCTCAAGTCAGCATTTATCATTTATGTTAAATATATGTATATGTCATATATATCTTATATACATGTGATATATACATATATTTATTAAAGATGATATAAGATATATAGTTAACATAACTGATTAATGATGTGCATTGAGTGCATTTTCATATGTTAAATATATGTATATAGTTTATATCTATGTATATTTTATATATGTATATAAATGATTAATGATATGAATTGAATATGAAAACAATAAATTTATATATATATACATACATTTAACATTTATAAATGATACATAATATAAAAAGTATATATAATGTATATATTAAATATCTCCAACTACTGAACTTCAGTCCCCACTGCCCATCTCTACCACATCCGGCCCCAAACGTTCACCACTTCTGAGATTTCCTATTTCAGTTAATAGAATCATCATTATATAGCAAGTACTCAAGCTAAAAAACAAAGAGTAGCTTCTAAGTCTTTCTTACTATCTATATTCAATTGTCTCAGAGTTCTGTTGCAACTCTGTCGAAACATCATTTCTAGGCCCTCCTTCCTACCCCTTCTACCACTGTCTCTACTCTGCCTTTACTAATCGCTCACCTGGATATTTTCTTCCTAACTCATTTCTTTGCTCACAAATAGTACACTCTTCCTTTCCATCAATTTTTATAGTACTTCTAGTTTTCTTTCTAAAATATTCATGTGCTGCTTCTGTGTTTTAAAACTGCAGTACACAATAAAGTTCAAACTATGCAACAATCAAGGTCTATTACCTCTACTCCTAACTTAACTGTTGGTTCTTCTCTCTGGTCCTCAGCCTAGCTCTGTCCCTTTTTTCCTCCTCTACCCCACTTCCGCATGGTTGGCTTATGCATGTATTTGCTTTTGCATCTTTGCACATGTAGTTCCTGTGAAAAACAAAATGCACCACATAATTGAAATAATTTCATCCAGCCTATTGCAATCCGGAGAACATTCATTAATAAGGAACGTCTCATGGAATCTAAAGAACAAAATAAAAGAACAAACAAACAGAAACAGACTCATAGATACAGAGAACAATCTGTTGGCTGCCAGATGGGAAGGGGGTTGGGGGTTCTGGGTGAAAAAGGTGAAGGGATGCAGAAGTACAAATTGGCAGTTACAAAATAGTTTCAGAGATATAAAGTACAGCATAGGGAGTAGAGTCAATAATGTTGTAACAATTATGTATGGTGCCAGATGGATACTAGACTAATCTGAGGGAATCACTTTGTAAATTGCCTAACCAGTATGCTGTACACTTGAAACTAATATAAAGTAATATTGGATGTCAACTATAATTGAAAAAAATAAATAAGGAACAATTCAAAGATAAGGAAAGGTGCCTGGCATTTACAGAAGCGTTAGACAAGGGAGTTATCTGCATCATTTGTGCATCTCAGGGGAGTCATGAGAACAGCTGGAGACAGGTCTGATTTTGGAATATGCTAGGGCAGGGAAGTCCTTTGAGGTTAGCCTATTTGGAAGACAATAGGGTAAGGGGTTTCTTTATTGTTACTGTTTTTTGGGGAACTTGGGGCTCAGGTGAAGTGCAACGTTGTCAACTCCATACTGACAAGTCTTTGAATGCTGACTCCCCACATCTGTCCTCAGTCTTTCTCTTTTTAGCTCAGTGTCCTTGAAGGCTGGTCTCTATGTACTGCATCACTTGGGATTTCTTGTCCTCTTGCTGCCAGTTGAGTTTTACAAACAAGAGGGATCAGCAGAAGATTCAAGGGCAGGAGTACAGAGAGGTTGAGGGTAATTATTCCCTTTGTCTTTTCTCTGCCAGTTGCAGAGGTGGCCAGAGTCTACCAAGGCCTTTCTACACATCCAGGCACCCACAACATTATTCCCTCCCTCCTTCCACGTCTCCTTCTTTCCCTCACTCTCTCTAGTAATTCCCTTAGATCTAGGGCTGCTTTCCAAAGTTGCCAGTCCCTGGGGGCCTCATCATTCCTTATTGATTATACGTTAATCTTGCTTATATTTCTGTAATTAGTCCCTTTTTTGAAATAGGTTCAGTTAAACTCCTTTGAGTATTCTGGGTTTTGCCAAAATTCTGAGGTAGTCTCTCAGCCTGGAAATGTTTCTTCACTTCTCAGCCTAGAACACACTTGCTCACCTTTTAGGACATAGTGCGCAAGAACCTTCCTTCCCCACCCTCCTCTGTGAGCTTATAGCATTTTGAACATATATGCTGTGGTAAAATTAGACTTTTGTGAACTGTTTCTCCCTCTGTATTCTGTTGTGGGTTCTTCAAGGACAGGATGTGATTTATGCTCCTTGGTATTTCCAGAGTCCGTAATAGTACCTACTTAGTAAACTGAGTATTTGGTAAATGTTAACTGAGTGAATAGAGTACATTACTCAGCAGCCTAAATGACAAATTTATCAGGAATAAGGGTAGTGGATGATCATTTAATTTGTTATTTTGCCCCATAGGGTAGTCTTCATATGGAAAAATGGAGATTATGCATAAGAAAACTCATGAAAATAAAATGGTGATTAGTTAGTAGATAATTTCTGTTTTCTTTTGATGACAAGAATATCTATTTGAGCCCAGTTTTTTTACTTTTTAAGTTGCTTTTAAATTAAAAAAAAAAAACAAACCAAAAACAAAACAAAACAAAAAACAAGAGAGAGAGAGAGATAAACCAGACCAACTAGTGCTTGATAAATATCCAAATCAAAAAGACTTCTGTCCATGGAGCTTTTCCAAAGAACTGGCAGAGATGCTTGGGGATATTTTGTTTACTTCATTGTGGCATGTGTACTGCATTTCCCAGGGTGCAATAATCAGGGCTGATCAACAGCCAGGGGAGCTCAGAACCATTTGTTCAGTTTCATTGACCTATAAACCACTTCTGATATTTCTTTTGTGAGATTCTCGTTTTATTACTTAGCATATGTGAGTGTATGTATGTGTTTATTTAATTTATGTTCATTTAGTACATCTATAATAAAATAAAAATTGGATTTAGAGAATAAATTTTTAAAAATTAATGAAACTAAGAACCATAAAATTGGTCTAAGTTTAGCATAAAGCATGAATTTTATTCTTTTTTTTAAATTTATGTATGCTTTTTTCTGTTTTTATTAGTTATAACATCCACGGTAACATGATATATCCTATGAAATTATTTCAAAATAGTTGAACTGGTTTTGCTATCTTTTTTAACCTAGGTGTCTGACTATAAATAATTTCCTACTTGAATGCATTATATTTTCCAAAAATATGAATTGAGGCATGCCTTCCTAGAGTTTTGCTTTTCAAACAAAGATACTTTTGATAGTGAAAGGGGGAACTTTTAATAATTGTCCCAGAACAACAGGCTTAATTAAAGTGGGATGATCCCATGCCAACTGGGACACATGCAAGTCCTCCAGTATAGCCCCCACCACCTGCCTTGATGCCTGAAATGTCTGTCTTATGGTGTTGTTTCAGATGAGAAAATTCTGACTCCAGGAACCCTCTTTCTGAATTATAGATAAATTATGTGGGAATATTAATGCATTAATCTATCATCAGCCACTAATAGTTTAGCTGAAAATAAGTAGTTGACCTGGTCCACAGAGGGCTCTACACCAGGAATCAGCAAACTTTTCTCATAAAGCACCAGCTAGTAAATATTTTAGGCTTTGTGGCCCATATGGTTTTTGTTGTAACTACTCAACACTGCTGTTATAGCAGGAAGAAGCAATAGATAATATTTAAATTAATGAGTTGATCTGCTAAAATAAATCTTTACTTATAAAAACAGATGGTGGGCCAGATTTGGTCCACAGACTGTTTTTTGCCCTCCCCTGCTCTAGAGGAATAGGAGGCAGACAGATTAATCTGTATCTCTGGAAATCTGTATCTCTGAAATTATATGACTTTTTTTGCTGTTCATTTGCTGTTCTCAACATAGGCCAAGACCCATGGACATATTACCTTAAGAACCCAATGTTCTGGTAACTTTGAGGGTCAATTTGGGTGTGCGCCTACTCTCAGATTGCCCTAAATTCAGAGAATCTGTAAGAGGTTTCTACCAATGGTCTTGGGTTCCTGAATATATGGCACAGACTAGGATTTCTGTGACAATCTTAGACCCATTCTAGAATGGGTTTGAAGCCTTTCGTTGTCAGGTGGCCCAGAACCATACTAAATTTATGCACCTTATGGAACCAAGGCTGATGTTTCACCACTTTCTGATCTTAAGTGGCTTACTGTCAGCAGTGAGTTTGTCCTTACAGTTTCGTTGCTCTGCTTTCAAGTATATTTTACCGCTCTCTTGATAGGACTCAAACCTGCTTGTCTTTTATTCTTATATTGTTTGCTCTCACCTCTAGGCCCTTAAGTGTTGTATTTCTCTTTCCCATCATTCCAGATCCCCTTGCCAAACCTAACATACTCTTTTTCACAACTTATTAGGGTTACAATATATGAATTCTGGGGGGACACAAACATTCAGTCCATAGCAACAGCACAACATATGATAAAAAAAGAGAGAGAGTGAGAGAGAAAAGAATTTACTATTATCTAACAAAATAGTGGAAAGAAATCACAAATGATGAGACATCAAAGTGGAGATATAAAACTAACTTCCTCTTTTCAAATCTATAACAATTTCCCATTCCACAAACATTAATGAAATACTTATATATATTTTTAATATTTTTGTTTTAACTTTAAGAATTATTTAGGGCATAGTTTGAGGGATTTATTATTTGGTGATAACAAGTAGTCCTTTCGTGTCTTGCTGGATCAAGATTTATAAGTGATTGATTGCTGGTAAAGTCCTCAAGATGTTAGTTTTTCAGTGTAAAAAATAAATTCAAAATTTGGAGGTTTAAACCAACCATGTTATATGTTCACAGATCCTAGAGATCAGGAATTTGGAGAGGAAATAGAAAGATGACTTGCCTCTTTCCAGGGTATCTGGGATCACAGTTGGAAACACATGGAGATCAGGGTGACTTAAGGGTTGGGAATTGGAATCATCTGAAGGTCTGTTTACTCTTATGTCTGCTGCCTGGACTCAGATGTCTTAAAGATGGGATCTACTGAACAGCATCTACATGTGGCCTCTATGGTTTGGTTCCCTTTCAACATAATGTCCTCAGGGTCTTTGGAATTCTTACATGGTGTCTCAAACCTCTAGGCACAAGTATCCCATCAGGAGAGGCAGAAGTTGCATTGCCATTTATGACAACATCAAAAGATGCATGACATCTCTTCCATATAATCTATTGTTCAAAGTGTTCAGAAGCCCACCTAGATTCGAGAGGAGAGAACATAGACCTACCACTTGGGAGGAGGCTGGCAGGGTCATATTGCAGAGAAGGATGTGAGATAAGAGACGTTATTGTGGCCACCTTTGGGAAATAAAATCTGCCATAATGATTTTGCAGAGGTTTAGTTCACATTAGAATGTGAAGTGAAATATGTTCTGTAGTTGTCCAGAGTATTTTCTTGTAATTGAGCTATTGTCACTACCCTGCATTCAGCTAGTCACACACAATTTTCTTGGTAATGGGCTTTTCTTTTATCTCTTCCCTAAGTTGCATTATCTTAGTTTGGGTTCATTACCTCAGTGAAAAAAGCTGTTTTAATATTTAATCTATTTTCAGTTTCCAAACCATTTTCTCAAGTGCCCATCAATTTCTGTAAATGGTTCATTTAAAAGGCCTTTGAAGCATGACGGCATCTGGATAAGGCAAATGCAAATGTCAACTTATGTCAACTTTGGAAGCATCCAGTGACTTTCAGATGACTCCTTTCAGTATAAAGAACTCATTTTTTTTTTTTTTTAATCATATAGCATATCTTGTCAAAAGAGGGCCACATATCTTGTCAAAAGAGGGCCACAAATTATGCTCTTCCCAGTCAAAACCTTTAGTGTTGCTGAAAGAGCTGGTGTTCTAGAATCATGCAGGCTTAGTTTAATCCCATTTGCCCCACTTATGTGTGTGAAACTGAGCAATTTACTTAATAATTATGGGTTAATCTCCTCATCCATATGCTGAAGATAAAAATCCATACTTCATAGACTTCTAATAAGGAAATTAAATAGTCAAAGAAGCTTCTGATTTCGGGCCTGGTTATATAGTAAGAATGCAATAATAGCTGATAATAAGAAAAACTACTTTTATATTTCCTGTGCCCGTAAATTTTCTTTTAACATAGTAAGCCTTGACCAGGCTTTTGCACTTGGTATGCTGGTTTTATTGGGCAGGTGAGGGAGGAAGTGTCCATATGGAGAGGATCGTTGAAGGAAGTGGCTTCCTCTTCTTTTCCCTTTGGTCAGTGGCAGCAAAACGTCTACTTGAGAACAATAAGTCAGGGAAGGTAATTTTGGGTGCCTTGGCTGATGGAGGGCATTCTTTCTGATGGGTGGTTTGTCTCCATGGATGGTGACTGGGTTGTTAAAAGGATGTTAAAAAAAAAAACAAAGAAGTATTCAAATGAGATGTCCCTTGGCCCAACCACTACAGGATATAATATATATACCTCATTGTAAAAATACATATGTGTTTAGTAAGATATAATAAAACTTTGGCAATGTATGCTGTAAGAAAAAAAAAACATAAAATATAGAATAGGATTTTCTTCTCTTGTCCCTTGGGATTTCTTCACTTAAAATCCCTTTTTAATCTTCAATTATTGTAATAACCAATTATTTAAATTGTTTTAAACTGGGAGAAAGCCTTAATTGACATGGATTTATTGTCTTTATGTGCGGCAGGTGGTGAAGTTTACCAAATCCTTTGAATTGATGTCCCCAAAGTGCAGTGCTGACGCTGAGAACAGGTAGGCGCATGAGTTTCAGGTTTATCTTTTTGATTCCTCTCTCTCGTTCTTTGTGTTGGCAGCGTTGTATATATTCTTTGAGGATAGTTGTTCTTTCTTTAGACCAGCAAGTACAGCCAAATATCATCACTCTTTTGTATTTCATGGCTTAAACAAAAACTGTAATTTTACATTTTTTTTTTTTAGAAGTGATTTCTTTTAATATATTTTTATTTATTTATTTTTATTTTTGACAGAGAGAGAGAGAGAGAGAGACAGAGAGACAGAGAGACAGAGAGACAGAGAGATACAGAGACAGAGAGAGAACTGAACTAGGGGAGCTCCCAGCTCAGCATATGGTTCTGCACAGGCCGGGGCCGGGATTCGATCCCGGGTCCCCAGCACTGCAAAGTGAGCGCTCAACCCACTGAGCATCCCAGCTTCCCCCCCCAAAAAAAACTGTAATTTTAAAATACCTGTGTGTGTGTGTGTATATTATATATATATATATATATATATATATATATATATATATAAACTGCCAATGAATAAAGTCAATTTTTAGATATTTCCTACTTATGTAGACAGGCTAATTTTCTGCTCTATGCTGGCCCTTCATCTCTCTTCCTCCATTTTGTTTGCTTATATTTGGCCAGTAACATCCCCTTAGGAAAAAGAGTGAGATTTTCCAGTAATTCATTTTTGTCTCCATTGGTATCTTTGAGTCTATAACAGGGTAAAAATGAGGGTTGGGAATCGTCATTGAATTTTTATTAGCTTTGGACTGCCCTGAATAAGCTGGGCTGCTATAAAAATGGATTCTCTTTACTCTGGTCATCTCTAAAGGAAAGGCTAAAAATAGTGAAATGGACCAAAATGCAAAAATTTGGAGAAAGACACATGAAGTGCTCAGGATAGCTTGATAATGATGACAATGATGATACTAATAACAATGTTAGCAAGATGAACAGCTTCTAGTCATTGGGTGCTAAGTGTGCTTAGATACTATTCTAAATATTTTAGATACCTTTAAATCCCAAAATAATCTTTAAGGTAGGCATCATACTCTTGCATGACAGAGGACAAAGCGAAGATTTATTGCATTTAAATGACTGCTTAAGGCCCTGCAGCCAGTAAGTGGTAGCCATATACAGGGACAAGATCACTTATATAGGACTCCTCACCCAGTCTCTGAATTTAGATTCTGTCCCCACATATGATTGTGGTAGTTGATCTTGTAGAGTGAAACTGGATTAATAGTTCCCAAGTCTGTTTGATCAATCAGAATCAAACTTGGAGAACTTGATAAAAACTAAATTCTCAGGACCCACATTGAGAGATTTTGATTCAATACCTTAATTGTGAAATCCGGGGAAGCCGGGATGGCTCAGTGGGTTAGGCGCTCACTTTGCAGCCCCTGGGACTGAGTATCGAGTACCGGCCCTGGCCTGTGCAGACCCATATGCTGAACTGGGGAGTGCCCCCAGTTCAGTTCTCACCGGGGCGAGACCCCGGCCCGGTTCCTGCCCTGTGCAGCCCCAAGCCCACCTGTGAAATGAAACTATGTGGAAAAGCTGATGATGTGCAACTGTGGAGACTGTTCTGGGCCCTCCCCCTTCTCTTTGTCTCTGACTCTGTATCTCTCTCTCTCTCTCTGTCAAAAACAATAAATAAATCCTTAAAAAAAAGGGGGGGAAGTTCTAAAGATCTATGTATTCAAAATGTTCCTGGGTAATACTTGCTTTAAGACATAGTATTTAAAGGTAATTTAATTTTATATAATATATTATTGCCTTTAAGTCCAGAAAATAGAAATCAATAAATTAAAATGACTGTTTAGTTACTTTATACCAAGCATGTGAAATTTAAAAGAGGCTACATACTGTATAATTCTATTTACAGGGCATTTTTGAAAAAGCAAAAATATAAGAATAGAAAATAGATCAGTAGGTATTAGAATCTAGAGATGGAGAGAGAGGGTTACAAAAGGATACAGGGGAATTTTGGGTTGTGATCTAACTATTCTATATTTTGCTTATAATGGTTGTACAACTATGTTTGCCAAACATGCTAAATTGTACTTTAAAAAGGGTAAATCTACTGTCTGTAAATGATACCTTAAAATGGGAAAAAAGAAGACCTTTGTAAGAGGTTTTTGGGGTTTTTTTGTTTTTGTTTTTAAAAAAAAAATTTTTTTTTTATTGTTTTTGACAGAGAGAGAGAGAGAGAGAGAGAGAGAGAGAGAGAGAGATACAGAGACAGAGAGAGAACCGAACTGGGGGAGCTCCCCAGTTCAGCATATGGGTCCGCACGGGCCGGGGCCGGGATTCAATCCTCAGTCCCCGGCGCTGCAAAGTGAGTGCTTAACCCACTGAGCCATCCCGGTTTCCCCAGTTTTTGTTTTTATAAAAATGTATTTATGCCCACATCTATATCAAATGTTAGCTAATCTATACCTTAAAAAGATATTTAGACATAGACAGTTAATAGTGGTGTACTCAACAATTTTCCAAAAATGTCTAATGAAATACACTAGAAAAAATATCTGCTCATGCTTACTCCTGTAGCTAGTCATGGCCTCATCTAAGTTCTCTCTCTCATATATGAGGGCGGGTGGAAACTTCATGGAGTTACTGAAACACAGCCTTTGAAATCCTATTGCTCCAATACTATTCTTTTCTATACTGCTGAATGTGTCCTCATGGTCACTGCAGAGTTAAATATTGCTGATCTGTTGAATATTTTTAATGCTGAAAGGACTTTCATGTCAAAATGAAATAACCCAAGGCCCATACTGCCCTTGGCAAACTTTCTGATAATAAAGAAAGGTCAGATTTTCTTTAAAGAGACATTTGAAAAGTGCCTTTGAACTTTGACATTATGAGATAGTCCTCTTCATCACTATATTTATGGCCTTTAAATTATTGTAGAATGTTCATTTATCTCAGAAGACCTTTCCTGTGTTGTCTAGTAATTTTCCTCTTGTAGACGTGGTATCCTTTGGTCATTTATTGGAAGTTAAGGGAATAAAGACAAGTGGCTCTAGCATTTACTTCACCATTGGCCATGGAACAAGCTGAGTCTACAAATCACAACTTGCTCTCAATACCTTCTAAATTTTTCCTTTAACTTTTCATCACTTAATATCTTCACCATAGATAATGTCCACTTGATACCTTAGTCTTCTGGACATCATTCAGAGTTATAATAAGATAGCTTTTGAATAGAATGTCTATGGCTTTATGCAAAAATGTTTCAGGGTACTATTTTAATTCTGATGAACTCTGGTTTAAGACTTGCTAATTTTTATTAGACAGTCCTTGATACTTTTAAAAAATTACTTGTTTTGTTGCTGACTCTTCATTTCTGCTTATTGTTTTATGTGGCTACTTTCTTGGTCATGATTAGTCTTCTCTCAGTTTTCATGTAATTGATACCAAGCAATTTGAGAATTGGAAATGATATGATCCATCTCTCTCCATGAGGTGTGTACCTCCTCTGTGATATCCTTGACAACTTCTCCAGAGATAAGATCTTCACTATTACAATGGGCTACTTCCACTGATAAGGAGCTCTAATTTTTAGACAGCTATGTTAGAAAGGGATTTGAATATATTTCTATAACTTCCAGCACTGTGTTCTTAATTTGTCTGTTGGAGATATTCTTTAACTTTATTTCTTCATTTTACAGCCATATATTCAGTACTCACTCTGCTGGGTACTCTAAATGGTAATGGGGCTGCAGAGATATTTTTAAAAATCAGCAGTGTCAGCCCTCAAGTCAGGCCAATGAACAAGAGTAAGAGGAGGTTAAATATAATATAACCATAGCCAGATCTGCCCAGGCCTCCAGACTATGGCTATAAATAGAGTGCCATTGACAGTGATAATTTATACTTGGCTGCTTGGTCATTTTTCCCTCGTCAGTGTAAGACCCATAGCTTCTTGCAAAAGCCACTCTTGAAGTAGTTCTCAGAAGCCCTAAGAGTTAAAAGCCAACAAACAAATAAACAGAAACCAACAAATTTTATTGTTAACTCAGGATTTCTTTCAAATGCTCACCCCTAAATCTTCCTCCACTAGACATGGCTAAGCGACATCTGCTGGACACGGAATTCCTTGCCCACTTCAGAATTCCTATGGGCATAACAGGACTCCTCACCAGTGCTGTACAGCAACTCCCCCAACTCTGTCTCAGATGCACTGTGACCTTTCCAAACCTGAGCATGTCTGTGTCATTTGTGCAGAAGTGGTATAGAAGCTCATTCTTCCTACCAGGTGTTAAGAGTCTGTTGCATGACCAATACACAGCCCTGTCTGTACCCCATTTTTTCAAGCCTTTTAGCCCCTAAAGCTTTTGTCTGCAGCCCTTCCTTCTCCCTAGGACTCAGATTTAGTCCATGAAGTCCATGAAGCCAGACTGGGGAGCAAACCCCAGATTGAGGGCCAGCCACTAAGTTGTTCTCTTGATTTCCCCACCTTTCTTCCATCTCAGCCACCAGGCTTAGATGCTCAGATCTCCTCACAGTCCCTTTCCCTCCATGCACATCAATTCATGCAAATAAATGCCTTCTCATGTAGGGACATGTTTCAGGTTAGGCTCATATGTCCTGCTATCAAGTAAATCAATGACTGCAAAGTAATTCAATACTTTCTATTAATATAAAAGGTATGTGCTAGGTGGTATTTTAATACAGAGCAGGGATGCTTGACTCATCTGGGGAGAAATGGAAGGTAACCCTTAGAGAAAGTTTTCAGAAGTGGTGAGGTTTCAGAAGTAGTTAGGTCCTGATGATGGAAAGTTAGTGACACAACTACTTACTAAGAAAAGAAAATGTCTTAGAAAGAGGCAGAGGTGAGAGAGTAAACATGGCATGTTTTCAGCTATTGTATCTTCACATATGCTTTCTGCCCTTTTCCCTCCCTTCTCTCTTTCTGGGGCTCTCATTATGTGTATGTTCATATACTTGATGGAGTCTCACATGTCTCTGAGACTATTTGTTTTTCTTTTTTCCTGTTCTAAAGCTAGATAGTTTCAATTAACCTATCTTCAAGTTTGGTTATTCTTTCTTCTGGCTTCTCAAACCTGCTTTTGAACTCTCTCAGTGAAGTTTTTATTTCACTGACTTTGCTTTTCAATTCCAGAACTATTATTTCATTCTTTATTATAGTTTTCTTCTCTTTATTGGTATTCTATATTTGGGGAGACATTGTTCTCATAGTTTTCTTTAGTTCTTTAGATATGGTTCTCTTTAGTGTTTTTTAAAACATATTTATAGTAGCTCTTTGTCTTTGTCTAATAAGTCCAATATCTGAGCTTATTGAGGGACAATTTCTATTGACTGCTTTCCTACCCCTGTGCATGAGGACAAAAAAAAAAAGTGTATTGACTGTTTTTTTCCCCATGTATGGGGAAAAAGATATATTGACTGCTTTTTCTCCCTTTTCTCATATATACTTTTCTGTTTCTTTTTATGTCTCATTATCTTTCATTGAAAAGAGAATATTTAAAATAATATAATTCAAAAACTCTGGAAATCAATTTCATTCCTCACTCACTTCATCTAAGGTTGTTATTGTTTCTATTTGTTGCTGTTATTGTTGTTGCTACTATTTGTTGTTTAATGACATTCCTGAACTATTTGTTGTACATGGCAATTAGATTCTCTTCTTGGTTAGCTTAATTGGCAGCTAATGACTTGACAGAGATTTTCTTGAAAAGCCTTGAACCAATAAGTCTTCCATCTTTGCTGGGGGAATCTATGTGCACCTGAGAGATACCTTCATTTCTGACAAGAAGTTTACTTAGCTTACATTCTCTGCTTACACAGAACTTCAAGGTATTTACTGGACATACATACAATTCTACAAGCATGCATGCCCTTCTAGATTCCCCAAAATATGTCAGAGCTTTGTAAAGCCCCCTAGGAATATTTCATTCCCATGTTTCTCCTTTTAAGTTTTCTTGTCAGTTTCTTGTTAGCTGCAATTGTTAACCCTGCCTAAGGCTGTTGTGATGTTAAACAATTGCTGCTGGTTTTTTCCTCAAATGCTCCAGGGGTAAAGGCCGTGCTTAGTGAGCGAGCTCTAAGCCTGGTAAAATAAAGACAAGCTCTCTGAGTAGAGATATCCATGGAGCTTCCAAATAGGTCAAGTAATAGCAATTGTCTGGGGATAGGACATGTGGGAAGCTCCAAATCTGTTCTTTTTCCGCCAGTGTCTGCTAAGCTGCTGTTTTTCACAGCTAATGTGATTATGAGGCTGTTGGTTTTCACAGCTACCCTACAGCTGGGGAGAGAGAGATTGAAATACCGTAAATAAGTTACAATGCCACAAAACATGCTGTCTTTACAGAGATTCAAGAATTTTTTCTTGAATAAACACTCCTTGTATTTTAGCAACCTTTCCTTAATTTCCAGACTTCTCAAAAAGTTAATTTTGACAATTGTTTTTTCTTTTCATTGTAGCATTATTTTATTTATTTATTTATTTATTATTATATTTTATTGTTAAATTTAATGGGGTGACATTGGTTGGTAACAATTAGATAGTT
>PVKE010008364.1:0-47921 GCA_004027555.1 Craseonycteris thonglongyai | reverse complement strand
AGATTTAGTTTTACGTTTTTTTACATAGAGTGGGAGAGAGAGAGAGAGAAAGAGCCAGAGACAAAGAGAAGGGGGAGGGTCTAGAGTAGTCTCCATAGTTGCATGTCATTGGTTTTCTACATAGTTTCATTCCACAGGTGGGAGTCGTATCGGGGTCCTCCTGCATGGGAAGCTCGCCCTGATGAGAACCAAACTGGGGGCACACCCCAATTCAGCACATGGGTCCACACAGGCCAGGGCTGGGATTTGATCCTCGAACCCCAGGGCTTCAAGATGAGCATTCAACCCATTGAGCCATCCCAACATACCCTGTTATTAAATTTTTTTTTTAAGATTTATTTTTATTGTTTTTGACAGAGAGAGATACCGAGACAGAGACAGAGAGAAGGGGGAGGGCCCAGAACAGTTTCCATAGTTGCACATCATTCGTTTTTCCACATAGTTTCATACCACAGGTGGGCGGGGCTGCACAGGGCAGGAACTGGGCCGGGGTCTCACCCCAGTGAGAACTGAACTGGGGGCACTCCCCAGTTCAGCATATGGGTCCACACAGGCCGGGGCCGGGATTCGATCCTCAGTCCCCAGGGCTGCAAAGTGAGCACTTAACCCACTGAGCCATCCCGGCTTCCCTTGAATTCTTTTTTTTTTTTTTAAGATTTGTTTATTTTATTGTTTTTGACAGAGAGAGAGAGAGAGAGAGAGAGAGATACAGAGACAGAGAGAGAACTGAACTGGGGGAACTCCCCAGCCCAGCACATGGTTCCGCACGGGCCGGGGCCGGGATTTGATCCTCAGTCCCCGGCGCTGCAAAGTGAGCGCTCAACCCACTGAGCCATCCCGGCTTCCCTGAATCCTTAATGGTGGAAAAGTTCCTCCAATCTTTTTTTTTTTTTTTTAAAGAAGGTGAAGACTTCTTAAAGAAGATTATTATAGGTGATAAAACTTGGATCCATCATTATAACCATGAAAACTAAAGGCAGTCCCCATAAGGAATCACTTCAGCTGAAAAATTCAAACAGGCCTTGGCTAGAAAGGTGATATACAAATGCAGGAGTAGAAACTATATCACAACTAATGACATACAACTATGAAGACTGCTCGGGGCTCTCCTCCCTTCTCTCTCTCTCTCTCTCTCTCTCTCTCACCTTCTCTCAAACAATAAAATAAATATTTTTAAAACTGCAGGAGCATTTTTTAAAACTAAAAGCAACTATAGTTTTATATTACAAACAAATATATGCCCGTCATAAAGGGGAAAATCATTCTTAATCTCACCAGCCAAAGAAAACCCTTGTTAAAACTTGGTCTTACTTCTGGAAACAATGTAATTGATATCAATTAATGTCACCCCAATAAATTTAAAAAATAACAAAACAACTTGGTTTTATTTGTGCCTGATCCTCTCCTATGCCTGCACACATGGGTCCCATATGTGAAGTACTACGTGTCTATGTATATGTTTTCCATACATGAGATCCTATTCTCATGTCAATAAATGATCATCCATGACATCATTTTTTAATGGCTGAATAGAATTCCAATGTCTGGCTAAACCATACTTTATCTAACCAATCATCTACTCTCAGACATTTGGGTCCTTTCCAACATCTTGCTCTTATGAACAAAGCTGCTAGGAACTTCCTCAGAGCCATGCCGTGAACTTCTGGTCCTCTTTCACACAAGGGCGACCGAGAACAATGGGCCATTTGCTAACGCCACTACAACAGCAAGCCACCACCCGCTTCTCCCCAGCACTGGTGACACCCGCCCTCCAGAGGACAGCTGCAGGACTCCAGGGTCAGGACCTTGCATTCTAGAGGATTGCCCCATTCCCAGAAGGAGTGCCCTAGCCCCCTCGAATCCACATAATTAGACGTGAGGGCCCCGAAACGAGGCCAGCTCTGACCATATTGGGAAGCAGATGAAGGCAGTCTTGGCTCACGCTTAACTACTCCCTGTTAAGTGTGTCCTCAACGAGTACTGTCCAGTTCTCCCAAGGGCAACTTCCCAGTGCCCCAACCCCCTATCTCTGCAGCTGTTCAGCAGCCAGGGGGTCAAGGGCCATACCTCCCAGTAACGTACACTCTTCAAAAAGGTCCCTTTAATATCTCGAGGCCACCAACATGCTTCGAACTAAGCACCACAGGGTCCCCTTTTCTATCCATTTATTGATTTGAGAAATACTTATTGATCTCTACTGTGTCTAAGAGACCCAACTAGACTCTGTGGAGGTTACAAAGAGATTTAAAGCAAATTCAAGCAGCTTACAATCTACTAGGGGAAGTTGTGAGAGGGGTTGTGGGAAAGGCATAAAGATGAGGCAGAAGTACCGAAAAAGATAGCTTATAAAACCAGAGCTGTCAAAGAAGCTGGGGTTCAGTGGGTTGAGCGCTCACTTTGCAGCCCCGGGGACTGGGGATCGAGTCCCGGCCCCATCCTGTGCGGACCCATATGCTGAACTATGTGGAAAAGCCAATAATGTGCAACTGTGGAGACTGTTCTGGGCCCTTCTCCTTCTCTCTGTCTCTGTATCTCTCTCTATCAAAAACAATAAATAAATAAATAAGTCTTTAAAACCAGAACTGTCATCGGGCTACAGTGATGCATAGCCAGGTGAGTTGAGCAGAAACTGAGTGAACAGGCACCTATGGAGATTGCTAGATGCCAGATAAATATACAGTACTATATTTTTAGAGGAGAAAGTGGCCTCTGGGAACTGGAGTGGACAGATTACCTGGAGGAAGTGGGGCTTAAAGGATGGGGACAACTTGGTGGTTAGAAGTAGGGACAGAGAGGGAGAATGAAAGGAAAACGATGTGAGTAACCCCACAAAGCCAGGGAGTTCCAGATGATCCCCTTCATCCATCTGCCCTGCCCCCTTTTTCAAGTGACAGCTAGTGAAGGAAGAAAAGGAGATGTTTACCAGGAGCAAAACCAAGGTCTAAGAGACAGTCACTGAGGGGATGCTGGGATAGCTCAGCAGGTTGAGCGCTTGCCTTGCTAACACAAGGCCCAGGGATCAAATCCTAGCCCCAGTTCATGCAAACCCACATGCTGAACTGAAGGTTCTTGCCTTGCATTCAGGAGGCCCCCAGTTCAGTTCCCACCCCACTTGGCCTCACATTCACCCATGTGCAATGAAACTATGTCACAACTAATGATGTACAACTATAGAGATTGCTCTGGGCCCTCACTGCCCCCCCCTTCTCTTTCTCTCTCTCTCTCTCTCTCTCTCACCTTCTCTCAAAACAATAAATAATTTTTTTTAAGAGACAATTGCTGAGGATTATAGATGCGTACATGGTAATTTGCAACTGCTTTTCAAGCTAAGACATGCATACATAGAGGACTACAAGTCCCATACTACAGAGGTCACTTTTCCTTCAGGTCTGAGGGCTGATTGAATAAGATGACGCATATGCGAACTTGGCACCGGCGGACACTGCGTAACCGCCAGCTCTCACTGTTGTACTTGATGGCACTGCCTGGAACCTGGGCATCCCAGACTTTGGGGGCTGAAGATATTTCCCTGAAGGCTTGGCAACTGAGATCTCACTTACAGTTCCTGTGCTGTGTGAGGATTTCTTGTTGCCTGCCTTCACCTCCTCCCTGGTAAGGAAGTGGGCAGGTCAGACGGGCAGCCTGGATGAGAAAGGAAACGAGCCCAGCCAAGCACTCTGTACAGTTTTGAAAAGAGGTCAGGCACAGACAGCCTGGAAGACAGTTCCATGGACAGCACTTACTCAAAAGGGCTTTGCCATTGGTGGCTGTGTCCAGAGCTAAAGATGTCTCCCTAGCCTTCAACCACCCCCAGATAAACCTACAGTCTAGTAAAACTAGTATCTGCTGTGCAAACTCACCTTTAAGACCATCCCCAAGTTTCAATTAGATGGCTGCCCCCAGGTCTCCCTCAAATAGAAATTCCACAGCCACCGGTCCTGCCAGCTCACTCAGAACAACTAGAATTTTACTGCTAGGGCTATAGGACAACAAAGGCTGAATCCGAGTCCCAGGAGGCTCCAAATAGCTTTGCCATTGACTCAGCAAGAGAGTCTGAAGCCCAATTAACACCAGTGATTATTGGAGTGACTTGTGTAGCTAACAGGCCTACGTGGGGACCATGCCCTTGGCTTCCCACACACTGCAGCACGGACCAGGCAAATACAGTGCTGCTGATGTCCACGGGGCCACCCTTGCCCACTAGGGGCCGGGACCAGAAAGAATCATGCCTCCCCACTTTCTTGCCTCCACTGGCAGATGTTCCTGAGAGATGTATCACACAAAGCTTTTCAAAAGGGCCTGCTTAGTGGTGGCCAATTCAATAATGCATACTTTTATTGGCTCTCCTTCCTTCCACTTCACTCTGAAATAGACTGCTCACATATAAGCACTCCTATTAGGCTCTGCTTTTGGAAGAACCTAGATTTAAGACACTCAGAAACCTCAAAATACCAGGGGTGCCAAAAAAAATGTATATACATTTTAAGAGACGTCATCTATGTATTACATTTTGAAGTTGAATTGAATTAAGTAACAATGTGTAGTATGACGTTCGCTCAAAATTAAATGAATGCTAGCATCACCATGAGACGGGCAGCGCTGTCAAAGAAAATGGTAGAAGCACCATTGTCGTTCGCGGAGCCCAAGACAATGTCAAAGTGGTATTTGAAATCTGAGAACATTGTGGAAGTACAATGACAATGGAGGCGTGAGTATGCAACAGAATCTCCAACACGCCTAACAATTGCACGAATGCAATTGCATGGTTTCAGATGCATGGCAAAATGAAACGGCATGCACAGTGACACAAGTTGAACACTTAGTTAACGCTGCTCAAGTAGTAATTTGCCTTAATCAGAAGTGTCTGGACACTGATAGTAACCACTTTGAGCACCTCGTAATTGCAGAAGTCAAATGTGACTCATATTTATCTTTTCTTATCAGTGTATACTGAGTATTACAATTTCAATCGTTTTTTCCTTTCTTAAAATGTGTATACACTTTTCTGGCACCCTCTATATATCACTTGGCTTCTGAAAATAACCCTGTAGGCACAGCAATGAGGGTTTCTTGGACCCTTGACTATATTTGTGTTGAATGTAAACCTTCCTGTTGTAACCAGTCAGGTATGAACTCTGAGAAAGGTTCTCAATACATCCAGGACAAACAAGGAGAAAACGATTGCCTCTCCCCACTTTGGGGAGGCATGGCAGGTGAATTCTTTTCACCAAGTCCTATCTCTTTGTGTCTGTTCATGAGAACCCACCTTATGGGAGAGTCAGTGACTCACCATGTAAAAATGGGAAGAGAACAGTTTCATTAGAAGTGGGATGTTTGATGCAATTCTTACATACACACATCAGGACATAAAGTGGGGTGACGTGGCTTGGCTGATGTCTGAGTACCCTCCACTGGATAGAGAGATTTTAACCAAATATAGCAAGGAGGTTTCCATTTGAGAAGCCAGCTCCCTCTTTTAAAGCAGGTGATGTGTGAGAATGGAAGAGGGGCTGGGGAGACTAAGAGTTACAATAAACCTGAGAGGAAAGAGCAGCATTCTAAAAAGAGGAGGGAGAGTAAACCTCATCTACACCTCCTATTGAATACTTGGGTCTGACCATTGTGGCTTTCAAAGTGGTATAGGAAATGTCCAGAAATGTACATGTCGTGGGAGGAAAAGACTGAGCTTCTTTGAGGTGTGAAGACTAAGATTATAAATAGTTAAAAAAAAAACACAACACAGAGTAATGCTTAGTTTTTAGCACGTCTCACAGATCAAAACTTATGCTTTAAGCTGAAGACTTTTTTGTGATTATAGCATTATTTTTTCTATATTAAAAAATGTGAAGACTAGAATAAAAAGAAATTATTTCTGAGTTCTTTGGAAGGGTTTCAATAAAAAAACAAAAGCTTTTCTTTATGTCCAGGACTCTTAACATCTCTACGCTCCTGAATATCCACTTTCATAGCACTCTGAAGCCTGATTAGAAGCATGAGTTATGACATCCCCCTCCTAGCTATTGACCCAAGCAAATTGAAAACGCACACTCGTATGAAAACCTGCACGCAAACGTTTTTGCACCTTTATTCATAATGTCCCCACCCTGGGCACCACCCAAATATCCTTCAACTACTGAACGGAAACAAGCTGTGGTACATTCATGCAATGTAACAATACTCATCAATAAACAGGAACAAACAACAGATGTATGCAACACCAGCAGAATGAAGCTCAAATGCATTTTGCCAAGTGAAAGGAGCCGATCTCAAAAGGCCGTATGATTTCGTTTACAGGATGTTCTGGAAAAGGCTAAACAGACAGAAAGGGACCACTGGAGAGATGAAAGAAGAGGACTGACAACAAATGGGCACCAGGGGACGTTAGGGGGTGATGGAGCTGTTCTCTGTTGGCTGTGATGGTGGTTATGTAACTGTATGCATTCGTCAATGCTCATAGAATTGTGAACCACCAGGAAGGGTAAATTTTACTGTCTGTAAATTATACCTCCATGTGAAAAGAAAAAAAAGACATAAGCTTTGGGGACACCTACTGGGGAAAAACCCTCAGCTCCACACACCTCTTTCCTTTGTGTGACTATGGGCAAGTTACTTACACTTTCAGGGCCTTGGTTTCCTCATTTGTATGTGAGCGTTTCGTAACTTCTACCTCACAGGATCGTCATGGGAATTCAGTGTGCAATGCAGTGCCTGACGCTCATTCAGCATTAGATCTCATTCTGACCATCCATCCAGGACTCCCAGCATGAAATCCCTCCCCAGGGGGTCTTGACAGCCATCTGCCTTGCACTGTCCCCACCGGGCCTCCCTCCACCTGCCATCTGCCCAGCCTGAGTTCCTTGGGAGAAATTCGTGCCATCCCCTGAGAACTCTGGGAAGCAATCTGGGCTGGGTTAGAGCATAGTGTCCCTGAAACCTGGCTTTGAGTGCCAACCAATAAGCTGTTTTTGTTTTTTAATTATTAAAGTATAACTGGTGTACAATATTGTATTAGTTCAGGTATACAACACAGTGACCCAATGTTTATATACCTTATGAAGCAATCAGGATAAATCTAGTAACCATTGAGTTTTTTTTCATCTCTCTCTCACAGCCACCCGATGTGCCCCTCAGTGGAGCCAACAAGCTCATAAATGCCATGCCAGGCAAAAGACATGATTGCTCACTCTCCCTGCTCCTCCAGGGCTGTGGTTTATCCATTCATTACTTCCTGGTACATACTATAGTAGATGGTAAATAAATGAATAGGATGGACCATCCCAGGACAATGAGCTTCTGGACATTTCTATTGGACTCTGCTAAATATTATTTGAATGCAGAGTTTAATATTTTTCTTTCTTCAGTTATGTGTGTGTGTGTGTGTGTGTGTTTCTCTTAGCAAATGCTTTCTCTTGCATATTAATGAAAATCTACTGCACAACTAAACTGTTTTAAAGGTCCCAAGCATACTTTTCTATAGTTAGAAACTTTTGTAAAACATACTAATCTTTCTAGTAAGTAACAAGATGAACCCCCTCCTAACGAATTTTTGTTGATTAGGATGAAATTCAGGGCACAAACCATACATGCACGGTGGGCAGGAGGTGCCTGCTCGTCTGTTCATTAACAGAGGCACTCATGCAGTGAGCATTCACAGAGGACCCCCTCTGAGCTAGGGTCTGTGCCAGGGGTGCTGGGGTGCTCGGGACAGTCACCCTGCTCCACCCCAGCTTCTACACTTGAGTGTCTACGCTGTGAACATACACACGCCTCGCCTCTCATGGTTTCTCAATTGTAACTGTAAAGGCCATTCCAGACCCATTCCAGAACCAACAATCTATGACTTGGAAACTGTGTTGCAATCTTTGCAGAATAGGGGACGTTTTTAAATCCCAAATGATGATGATGGTGCTGGTGAAAATGATGATGCTACTGATCTGAAGAAGAGAAAGATGTCAAAGGAATGTTTTTAATGGTGATAGCTAATTTACAATTTCCAAGTGTCTTGCTGCTTTGAAGCTGCTTATAGTGGACTGGAAAGATACACAGTCCCTCTGATGGAGTATGGAGGAGGCAACAGGGCACAGAAGGTTTCAAATGATATTTGTAGTGCTTTATTCCTCAAAATCAACTTTTAAAAAAGGAATATAATAGGACTAAATGTTAACTTGGGATGTTAGGAGTTCATACCATGACTTATAATGCACACCGCACTTTTTCATATGTTAGAAATACTTATTGATATTTTCTTAAAAGACACACTCCTTTCTTTTTTAAGTAACAAAAAATGTGATGAGGACATTTTTCATCATAGAAAGGGCATTTGGTGTTTACCTGAGTAGTCCACATTTCCTTGGAAATAATGCTTTCCTTTCAATCCCCTCTTACTCCCCTCTCCCCTCTAAATGTTCTCCAGAATCTTGCCTATACTGCTTGAATAAATGGACCTCTGAATTCAGTCGACAGCCAGAGTACCAGCACTTCAGTTCCTCTAAACCAGGGGTCCCCAACCCCTGGGCCACAGACTGGTACCAGTCCAAGGACTGTTAGGAACTGGGTCACACAGCAGGAGGTGAGCATCCTGCAGCAAGCTAAGCTTCATCTGTATTTACAGCCATTCCCCATCATCACATGACCGCCTAAGCTCCGCCTCCTGTCAGATCAGCAGTGGAATTAGATTCTTACAGGAGCACAAGCCCTACTGTGACCTGCGCAGGCAAGGGATGTAGGCTGTGTTCTCCTCATGAGAATCTAATGTCTGGTGATCTGAGGTGGAGCTGAGATGGTGATGCTAGTGCTGGAGAGAGGCTGGAAATACAGATGAACATAAGTGGAGAAGTTTGACTGCACAGAGACCACCATAAATCAATGGCTTGCAGACTCATATCAAAACCATATCAGTGAGTGGCAAGTGACAACTAAGCTGCATCTGGTGTCATGCTTCATAGTGGCGAGGAGTTGATGGACTTCAATTGTACAGCTGCATCTAGTGGCAGGCTTTAAGTCAGAATTCAACACTTATTTTAGTCTGCATATGTCTGGATCATTATTTTATTTACCACTTCCATCCAGGCCTATTTCCTGCACTGAGACACTTGTCTCAGATGGGACCGTCTAATTGCAGGGAACTAAACTCAGGGCTCTTACTGATTCTGCATTATGGTGAGTTGTATAATTATTTCATTATCTATTACAATGCAATAATAATATAAATAAAATGCACAATAAATGTAATGTGCCTGAAACAAGCCCCCCACCCCAGTCCCTAGAAAAATTGTCTTCCACAGAAACCAGTCCCTGGTGCCAAAAAGGTTGGGGACCGCTACTCTAAACCCTTCCTACTGGTGGGTCAGCTGCAACTCCGCCCTCCTGCCAGACCTTAGCCTGACATCCTGCAGATGGGACAGCTTTGAGCTTGCTTTGCTCTGAAGGCACCAGAGAGAACTCGGAGCCTTAGCGAAAAGGACTCCGCATTTCAAAGGAAAGGACAAGGGGAGTGGTGAATCAGCCTCTCCACAAAGGCTAAAAATAATAGGGCTTTGTAGACTTCTTCCTTCAACCTGTAGGGCCGGAAAATGGGAGGGGGGAGGGGAGGGGAGGATCTTTGCATTGGCCCTGACTCTAAGGATTGTGCTGGTCAGAAAAGAGTTAAACTGGGAGCCTCCATCCCAGGTTTCTTCCCAAGTCAACTTCTCATAACTAGAATTCATCACTCATCTCTTTGGTAATAAATGTGATTGGAACCAGGTGGGTTTCTGCCCCTCTGTCCCACTATTTAGAGCAGAGGTGTCCAAACTTTTGGCTTCCCTGGGCCACATTAGAATTGTCTTGGGCTACACATAAAATACACTAATGCTAATGATAGCTGATGAGCTTTTTTAAAGGGTCCCAAAGGGGATGCTGGGACAGCTCAACACGTTGAGTGTTGCCTTGCAACTGCGAGGTCCAGGAACCAAATCCGGTCCCAGCCCATGCAAACCCATATGCTGAACTATAGCACAAGGCACAACTGGTAACTGTCAGATGTTGGTGAAGGTTCTCACCTCCCAGGCAAGAGGCCTGCCCCCAGTTTGGTTCCCACCTCATGGGGCCCCAACATGCACCTGTGGGGAATGAAACCATGTCGCAACTAACGACGTACAAGTATGGAGACTGCTCTGCCCTCCCCTCTTCTCTCTGTCTACCTTCTCTCAAACAATAAAGTAAACCTTTAAAGAAAAAAAAAAAGTTGCAAAAACATCTCATGTTATAAGAATTTGTGTTGGGGAAGCCAGGATGGCTCAGTGGGTTGAGAGCTCACTCTGTAGCCCTGGGGACCGAGGATCGAATCCTGGCCTCAGCCTGTGCAGACCCATGTGCAGAACTGGGGAGTGCCCCCAGCTCAGCTCTCACCGGGGTGAGACCCCGGCCCAGTTCCTGCCCTGTGCAGCCCTGCACTGACCTGTGGAATGAAACTATGTGGAAAAACCGATGATGTACAACTATGGAGACTGTTCTGGGCCCTCCCCCTTCTCTCTGTTTCTGTCTCTGTATCTCTCTCTCTCTCTCTCTCTTTCTCTCTGTCAAAAACAATAAAAATCTTTTAAAAAGAATGTGTGTTGGGCAGCATTGAAAGCTGTCCTGGGCCACAGATTGGACGTGCCGGGGCCACCTGTGATACAAGGCAGCCTCCTGAGCCCACATCCTCAATGCACCTGAGTCTGGGTCTTGGCTTTTCTGGGTGGAGATCCCTCTCTGTAAAGTTGAGACAGGATAGTAAAATAAGTTAGGTAGTCAGGAAAGTCCTCAGTAGCCATAGAGACCTTATTGAAGTGAAAATGTGCTGATGGGGGTGGGGGGGGGCCAGACATTAGCAAGATTACTGGGCCAGCACCCCCTAGGCTTCACAGCTCCGCCCCACACACCAGGAGTAACAGATTCAGGCCCCTAGGAAGTAAAACTTGCAGGAACAAAGATTAACATACAGGTTCTGATACCTGTACCCCAGCATGTAGACATAACCTATAAAAGAAGTAGTTTTAGTCTTAGCTGGGGGCATTCCACTTCCGGTTGGCCCCCTCAGAGAGCTTTGTCTTTCAATAAACATCGCTGCTGAACCTTTCCATGGGATCTGCATCCTCATTCTTGGAGTGCATGAGGCCAAGCTTCCCTCTTCTCCTACCGTTTCATAGCAAAGATAATGGGCAGGGAGTGTTTTTAGCCTCCTTGAGGAAACCCATGGGATGTTCTAGCCTTCTTGTGGTCACATGCAAGCTGTCCCCTATGTCAGGGGCGGATTTTTCTCTAAACTCGGTTCCTTTTACTCCTGGCCTGCCAATTCTCTCAGTGCAACAAGGACTCCTTACTGCATGGATGCTTCTCCTTCACACAAGTCTGGGTGTTTGCAAACCTGTCCTTCGTTCTTTCCAGAGAAGTGATTTATTTTACAGACAGATCAGAGGCGTCCAGGAAGCCCCCTACCTGGCCAGCGCTGGGGAATGTCAGCCACAACCTTGACAGAGATTCTTTGTTTGACCAAATGAAGTCAGGCTTCTGAACCTTCTCTTAGGCCCATATGTGCACTTCCTTGTAAAATCCACTTTTAGCAAAACCTTTGCTAGGTCAGTTTAGCCAGAATCCCCACCATCAATACCTGATTGGGTTCTTCATCCTCCACCATCCCCCAGGTGATGTGATTGCCCTGGCCTACCTCCAGCAAGAATCCTATTAGGTCAGATTAGCCAGAACCCCCTTCCTCCTGATGTTTCCTCTTAGTACTTTTCCACCCACTAACCCCCAACTCTGCCCCTTGGCTATAAACCCCCACTTACTCACTGTATGTGGACTTGAGCCCAATCGCCCTCATCCATTGGTAGTCCTTAGACCCATCATGATGGTCCTGAATAAGGTCTGTCTTATCTTTAACAAGTGTCTTTTTTAACAACTTCCTCCTGGGTCCCTCAGCTGGGCATCCTCTCCGGGAGTGAAAGCAAAGATCAAGGTTCTGCTCCTTTAAATTCACTGAGTAAAACCTTTCCTCTACAAACCAGTTCTCCAGTGCAATGACCTGTGTGTAGAAACCCACAACAACACTGGCTCCGGTACCAGCAATTCACCTTTCGAGGTGGAAATCTCACTCAGCAGGGCACACAGCTGCCACATAGCCGTTTTTCTTTTCTTGGTGAATATGCCACCCCCTCTGGTTTTCAAGGCATACCAAGTAACTCAGCCCTGTCAACCTAGGTATCATTGCTAAATATTTACCAGTTCTCCATATGCTGCAAAAACACTTCTGCTTTTACATGAAGATCGTTCTGAATAAGGACAGTTGTGGCAGCTTTCCAATGAGATAAGGCCGTCACTGCCTGGCTGTGGGCCTGAGAAACGGTCAGGTTCCACCTGCTTCAATCGCAATGCACTTCTTTGACTTAATTCTAAGAAAGCATATGAACAGCTAACATCTTCTGAGCTGTTATTCTTTACCAGGCTTTGTCCGGTGCTCAGTCTTTAAATAGATCATCTCATTTAATCCCTACATTTACAGGGGTTGGGGCTGAAGCTTTAAGAGGGTCATGAAGTGCTCCACTGGCACACAACCATTAAGAAACAGGCAACGCTGGGATCTGAACTCCAATCTTTCTCGCTCTCCATTCAGAGCTCCCAACCACAATTTCCAGAAGGGCCCTTGTTGAGATGCAAGTTACCTAAGTATGGCAAATTTATGAGAGACATTGAAAGACATGTGCTTGAACCTCCCGGTGACCTCAACTTTCTGTATGATTGTGAAGAATGGCCAAACTTTCTGGGCTTCATAGTTGCTACAGGAAGTAATGGTATTAGGTCAGCCTCCTTCACTAGAGGGGTCAGATGGGTTTTACGGCTAATCTCTAAAAGGAAACAGAATGAAGATATGCAGACACACCAGAGGAAGTTACCAACATTCCTCAGGCTTGTCATTCTTATGAAGTATCCTTCACTCGGATGCTATCTGGAAGACAGACCCTCCCCCAGCCTTCCCCAGTTTCGGTAGATACAAGAGAGTTCCCCGGAAACAAAAAACTTGAAATGAGTCACCTGGGAGGTCTCAAAGCCTTCCTTTCCATGTCAAGGGAAGTCACACTGGCCCCTTTTCTGGGTTTTAGAGGCATTAAAAAGAAAAGGATTTTTGAACCTGGCAATTTAGCTATTTGCATCAGAATATTCCCCAATGCAGGAGACATAGATACCCTGAAGAAGCCCCCAACATGCATCAAATTTCTTTGAAGTTTGACCTATTTAAAATATATGTAACATTTTCATTCCAGTCAGATCCATGCTCATCTATTTTAATAATAATACTTTTGATCACTTAATCAAAGCACTTATCTTTCCCAGTAAATCTTTGAGTAATCAATTATTGTTATGCACTGAGCACAGTCCTGTGCCTTTAACAAGCATTATCCCATTTAAATCCCATGATAAGGGCTATTATTCCTCCCACTTTATAGATGGGGAAACTATTCTCCCCTTCATTGCTGCAGACACCATGGAGATGTTTAGGGTGGCTTCTTCCCCCTTTGGCATCATGGATGAATGTCCTCCCTTAATTAAGGTTTATAAAAGTCCTTTTTAAAATATAAAAGTACATAATCAATATTATGGTAAACCTAATTTCCTCATACTATGCACATTTTTAAGATTGAGAAGCCCCCCACCCACAATCCACCCCTCTGAGAATGTCAACCAGTCATTTACTTGCCTTGGATGCTGCATTATTTCGGATAAAGACCCAGTGTAAGTGGTGGTTAAGCTAACTGGACTCAAAGCAAGGGCTCAGGAGTTACAAAACTCCACTAAGTCTCTCCCGCCTTGTTTGGTTCTGGGCTAATCATTTACTCTCAGCCTCAATGATTCACCAGTAAATTGGGATACTACAGGCATAGCTCATTTTATTGTACTTCACAGATGTTGCATTTTTTTACAAATTGAAGGCAAGACTCTCCACCTGCAATAAGATCACAACTTGCTTTATCGAGGTGGCTTGTAATCAAACTTGTATCTCTGAGGTATGCCTGTAATAGGAACTACACATTGGGTTGCAGGGAGGAGTCGGTGAGTAATGCATACACAGCACCTGTCACAAAGTAAGTGATCAATAAATGCCCAGTGTTCTTCTTGTTGAAGAGGTTTTTGCATAGTGATTGCTTTCAAGATCTTTTAGGCAACGATGCCTAAAACCACACTTCTAAGGCTGAGAAAAATGTTGCCATTGATTTCAAGTGCATCTTCAGTTATCGGACCAGGTATATTGACATTCAGCTATGAAAATGTGAGCCCTGAAGCAATGTCTAGGATTTTGAGCAGGAGAGGGGATGCGAGGTAAAGCCTACTGACCCCAGAAGTACAACTGGATTTCTTAAAAAACCTGAAAGCCATTTGCAGGGAAGACCAAATCCCTAAGGGGGCCAGTTCGCTACCAGAGCCTATCCCTCTGAGACCATGTCAGTACTGAGCCTTACTGGCTGCAGGTACGAGATCACAGCTGCCCCGCCCCCCCCCCGCCCCCAGGCACCCCTAATCACCCTCAACCTCTGCTGAGCTGGCAGTGTCCCCTCTGATCCCCACCCCCATTCTCATCTCTCTGCTAGGCTGAAAACTCCTAGAGACGGGGCCCTGCAGGTTTGATATCTGCACACCCACCCCTGGCACACAGTGCACGTCCTGTAAACCTTTTCAGACTGAATTCCTGGGAGGCCTTAAAATTCTCTCCATTCTTTCTAGAGTATATCTGTGTAGCCAGTGCCTGTCTTGTGGCCGGTGTGTCTGGGACAAAACCAACGCTTTCCAGTTAGATAGTTAATAAGAAGTTAGGTAGTCAGGAAAGTCCTCGGTAGCCATAGAGACCTCATTAAAATAAAAACGTAGCGAGCACCAAAGCCCGGTCAGTAGGACATTAGCAAGATCGCAGGCCATTAGCAAGATTACCGGCGCCAGCACCCCTAAGCTTCACAGCTCCTCCCAGCCCCGCCCCCAGGCGGAACAGATGCATGTCCCCTAGGAAGTGAAACGTGCAGCAAGATTAACATACAGGTTCTGATACCTGTACCCCAGCAAGTAGACATAACCTATAAATGAAGTTGTTTTCGTCTTAGCTGGGGGCATTCCACTTTAGGGCGCCCCTCTCATTAGAGAGCTTCGTCTTTCTTTTCAATAAACTTCACTGCTTAAGCTTTCCACTCGGTCCGAGTCCTCATTCTTCCAGTGTGCGAGACCACAAAGGCTGGACACACACCATGACTCCTACTTTACTTGCAACCTTCTTTTTCCAGACCCAGCACATCTGGCTGCCCTTCAGCTAAGTGTCACCTCAAAGAGCCAGGTGGTTCAGGCACCATCCTCATATTCTTTAAATTTAATTGCACAAGTGCCTTGGTCTCCTTGGTATCGCCATTCCCACACATTTCTTAAGCTGGACTTAGACCAATGAGAGAGCTGATCTACTTTATATCGATTCCATTAGCTTTCGTTACTTGACCTAGATTCTAAATTGGGAGAAAGCTGAGGAAAGGGGCACCTTTCTGTAGCCCCTAGACCAGAGGTGTCCAATCTTTTGGTGTCCCTGGGCCACATTGGGAGAATTGTCTTGGGCCACACATACAATACACTAACACTAATGAGCTAAATAATCTCATAATGTGTTAAGAAAGTATGGATTTGTGTTGGGCCGCATTCAAAGCTGTCCTAGGACAATGCAGCTTGTGGGTGGGAGGTTTAACAAGCTTGCAGTCTAGACCTGCCTCAGGAGAGGACGTGGAAGCTGTGGCTCCTCTCCCACTTGTCTTCCCACCCCAGCCCTCTGTTTGACTGAACTAATCCAAAATTTTGCCATGCTGCAGCTGCTTTTTGGGATATTGATTTCAAGCTGTTTATTTAAAAATTTTTTTAGGGGAAGCCGGGATGGCTCAGTGGGTTGAGCGCTCACTTTGCAGCACCGGGGACCGGGGATCGAGTCCCGGCCCGGGCCTGTGCGGAACCACGTGCTGAGCTGGGGAGGTCCCCCAGTTCAGTTCTCTCTCTGTCTCTGTATCTCTCTCTCTCTGTCTAATTAAATAAATAAGTAAATAAATAAATAAAACTAAAAAAAGAATAATAAAAATATATTAAAAAAAAAAAAAAAATTTTTGCTTCCACCCCTTTCCTGCCCAAGAGAATAAGACAGAACAACCTGCGTTAGGAGGGGAGCCTGGGCTTAATCACTGTAAGAACCTTCACCCTGTCAATAGGCAGGAAGCTCCCAAGCCTGTTGGCTAGTTACACCCTATGTGCCATCGTTTCTAAGTTGCCTCGTCAGAATCTGCCTGCCGTGTACACCCACTCTTCCTCAACTACCAGGAAATCGCCCATTCTCACTTCTGAAGTCTAACACTCCTCTCTGCTTTCTTCGTTGTCCAAAAATGTCTTATATACCCAGTGTTGCGTCACTACCATTGGAATTTTCATGCCTATGTGAATTCCCCATGAACATGTATTAAAACTGATTTTCTCCTGTTAATCTGTCTCTGTTAATTTGATCACTGGTCCAGCTAGAAGAACTTAGAAGGTAGGAGAAAACATATAATATTTTTAACCCCTACATGACAAAAGCAGAGAAGTAATATACCCGGATGAACGTGCTGAGGACCTCTCTCCATAGCCCTCACGGAGCCTAGCTCCCCTGCCCATAGTAGATGCATCTGGTGACCGGGCAAGCACCCTGAATTGATCATCCTTGGCCCCGTCTCTTGTTGGCTGTGATATTTTAAATAATCACTTAACCTCCCTTGACCTCAGTTCCTCATTTATAAAAGCAGGCGTGACCTAGGACTTTTTAATGTTCTCTGTAACACTCAAGACCAGACAGCATTGTACAAACATGAGGAATGATTACTCTCCCTGGAAAATGCCTTCCTTCCCCCAACATGAGCTGGTGGGAGATTCTAAGAGCAAAGGTCCCTGGGGAAAGAGAAAAGGGGCCAGCAGATCACAGGTCACACCTCAGAACAAAAGAGAGGCTGCAGAACTCCTCAGACAGACCCGATTTAGGCAGGATATCTCCCAGACCCTTTGTAGAGACACAAGAATCTCTGAGAGTTACCTTCCCATGGGAATAAATATCAGCATCAACTGTCCTGTAGTCATATCAATGGAAGAAGTTCCTAATAAACTAACTGATGCATTCGCTTGCCCTTTTAGAGGTCAGAATACATCAAGAGTTGCCTAAAGAACTAACAGTGCCACTTGTGCTCTGTTGTCCAAAGCTATTTTGGGTCTTATAAATGCAGTTAAAAAAAAAAAAATCAATGCTCTCAACAACTGAAAGTCAATTGAGTTACTTAAGCTTTTCCCCAACATACGAAGGCTGTCCAGAAAATAGCCAGCCATGTAACCATTCTATTATATTGACAATGGCTGGACTTTTTCTGGATAGCACTCGTATAAAGCCATTGCCTCTCTGGGAGTCTGGATAGAGCATTTGGGCCTTCTGCAGACACCAAACTCAGTAGACAGCAGGTGAAAATACAGGGGGCACCAAGCATCCAATCAAGAGATTATTCAAATGTGGGTCATAGATAGGCTGAACAGATGTACCATTTTAAATGGGACAAAAAATAATGGTACTGCTCATTTTGAATGGTACATATGGTCAACCTAGTCTCACAGGGCTAAATTCAAGGTGTCAATAGGCTGACCAGATGTAACATTTGAAATGAAACAATACCGCTATTTTCTGTCCCATTTAAAACAGTGCATCTTGGTCAGCCTGGTCATAAATCTCTGGTTCTGCCATAGTTTACCAAGAATCACTTTCTTTCTTTCTTTTTTCTTTTAAAGATTTATTGATTTATTTTTATTGTTTTTGACAGAGAGAGAGAGAGAGAGAGAGAGGGAGAGAGAGGGCTCTCACTGGGCCTGGCCCAGTTCCTGCCCTGTGTACCCCTGCACCCACCTGTGGAATGAAACTATGTGGAAAACCGATGGTGTGCAACTGTGGAGACTGCTCTGGGCCCTACCCCTCTTAAAAAATATATATATAAAAGATTTATTTTATTGTTTTTGACAGAGACAGAGAGAGACAGAGAGAAGGGGGAGGACCCAGAGCAATCTCCATAGTTGTACGTCATCAGTATTCAACATGGTTTCGTTCCACACAGGTGGGCAGGGGCCATGCAGGGCAGGAACTGGGCTGGGGGCCTCCCGCATGGGAGGCATGCCCCCTCAAGCCGGGGGCCGAAGCTGGGAGTGAGAACCGAACTGGGGGCTTCCCAGATGGGAAGCACATTCCTATTCAGCATATGGGTCCACACGGGGTGGCGCCGGAATTCGATCCCCAGGACCACAAAGTGAGCGGTTAACCTGCTGAGCCATCCCGGCTTCCCAAAAATCACTTTCTTAATGCTATGAATATTTGTGTTTGTCATATTTCAAGTCATTGCCAACTAATACAATAATGACAATGGTGTTGCTTTGAAGAGACTTTACTGTTTTGTAACCACTGAAAAGTATTTTTAAGTTTTTTATTATTCTTTTTTAAAGCATTGACTAGGCCAATGTGGTAATGTGGAAATGGTTTCTACTTGGTGAGAAATGGGAGGGGATAAGGGCAGAAGGGAGGGAGGCATGAGCAAGGTGAGCTGCCAGGCACTATATCCAGGTACATCCTGCCACAGCAGCCATAGAGGCAACTGAGAAATAATTGGCAAAGCTCTGTGGCCTGAGGAATGTCTGTACAAAGCATGCATGACACAGGAAGAGAGAAAGAAGGAAACGGTAGAGGTACTGATATATTATAGGTAGTCCTGATTGTCATAGAGATATGGGTATATAGGAACATTTGTAGAAAAGCTTTAGAGAGTTTCACAGTTTTCCAAATGCTTTTGCATAACTTGCAAGGAATACTTAGTGGCCTTTACTACGTGTGAGGTGTTAGGTCTCCAAGGAAGACTTAGGGAAAGGCCCTCAAGAGGCTTGCGTTCTAGTTACTAGTAGATAACATCACCTATGTCTGTCCTATGGAATCCAAATATTCAGTGTGGTGATCAGTGTTGTAGATATATTTGTAGTGGAGATTGAAGATCAGTTTAATTTACCCTTCATATAGGAAATAATTGGGGTTAAATTACCTGGGTCCTAATTCTACTTATACTGCTTACTAGCTGTGTGATCTTGGAAAAGTAACCTGACCTCTCTGAGCATAATTTTCCTTATCTGTAAAATGGGGATGTAATAGTACCTACCTAAGAGGGCAATAGTAATTATTAAATGAGTTAATAATATATGTAGGCACTTTGAAGAGATCTTGGCATATAATAAATACTACTTCTGTTTCCTATTACTATTTTTAGTTTAGTTAAATTTGGAGATCAACTTTAGAAGATATTTCATTCATCTCTAGTTAATGGAGCCACAACATGACAAGAAAATGGAGATGGGAAGGAGGTAGATTTTCAAGGTCGTTTGGTCCATTCATTGCCCTAGAAAAATACACTGATATCTTAAAGGATCCTCGGACATTATCCCTTCATGAATAAGAAGTTGGTCTTGGCTGGCACCAGTCGCAAGTTTATATTCTGGCATGATGCCCACACCTTTACCCCTACATGGTCCAACACCCCAGAGAACAGTGGATAAATGCCATTATTCAGGCCAATCAAACCACTTGGGGGCTATGTTAGGTAAAATTTAATAAAAAACGGGCAGAGGAGACTTACAAATGGAACTTTTAACTTTGACAGCCATTCCGGCTGAGTTCCATGGCTGGAAGCCATCACTCCATCCGTCTGATAAGTCATTCAAAAAAGTTCACCATCTTCAGGTCTTTAAAGATGAATGCCTGTCAGCCCTAATGGCCACAGCTGCGTTCAGAAGCTCCTTGTTCCTGACTTCCCTTCTTGGTTCAGACGCCCCTTCTAGAAAGGCATCCCAGTAAGTCACTTACCCGCTCAGTTTCCTTGTCTACAAAAAGGGGAAACCCTTCAGGGCCTTTGTACCTACTTATGGCCGTAAGGACTTTATGGTATCTGTGTAACTAAGAATCCTATTGAAAGTGTCCCATATTACAGAGTAGCAAAATGCCTGGCTCAGCGTCTTTGGTGTCACTGATGTTTCAGGAATTTGAATAACTGGCCTGTCTTTCGTGTCTCTGGAAATCTGGCAGTTTAAACAAGAGAAAATGGTGAACCCATTCTTTCTAAAAGACACTCTTCAAGGACTACAACTGTTTTCTTGTTCATGGACCTATTCATGCCATATTCTTGCTCACTTGGACGTTGAAATACCGTAATTTTTCATCTTTCCAACCCACGGTGCACAGTGTCCTTACAGGGATGCACCACTGACAGTGGCAACTGCATTATTGTAAAGCGAGCCTTCTAAGGTGTGAAGTCACCGGGTGTGTTAAGAGCCACCCACTCCTGCCTTCTTTACCACTTCAATTGGAGGAGAGCTTAGCCAAAATGAGAGGATTTAAAGCACCCAAAGAAAGTTAGAGCTGAAGAAGGACACAAATGAGATGACTTCCGAGGTCTGCTTTTTGGTTTTATCACTTCACTTCCTGTTTGATCAAATAGTGCTCAGGTTGGCAGTGATTCTCATTATGCCAGGCATCAGAGTCACCCGGAGAGCTGGGGTCCCCCTTGATCTCCCTAATTTTGGATTCAGTAGGACCAGGGGTCTGAAAATTTGCCTGTTTCCTACAGGCGTTTCCCAGGTACATTGTTACAGGTAAAAATCGTATATTCTGTACTTAGGGTAACCAGCTGTCCTGGTCTTAGTGATGTAGGAATTGCAGTGTGTCCGGCATTTGTGGTCTCACGCACTGGAAGAATGAGGACGCAGACGACTGTGGAAAGGTTAAGTAGCGAAGTCTATCAAAGGAAAGACAACTCTCTAACAAGAAGGGACACCCAGAAGTGGAATGCCCCCAGCTAATACTAAAACTACTTCTTTTATAGGTTATGTTTACATGCTGGGTTCCGATATCAGAACCTGTATGTAAATCTTCCTTCCTGCAAGTTTTACTTCCTAGGGGCATGAAGCTGTTCTTCCTGGGGTGGGGGGAGGAGCTGTGAAGCCTAGCGGTGCTGGTGCCCATAATCTAGCTAATGCCTGGCTAACCCGGCCCCCTCACCCCCCCACCCACACACACACACACCCCCACCCCCCCACCCCTGTGCTCACATTTTCACTTCAATAAGGTCGCTATGGCAACCGAGGACTTTCCTGACAACCTAACTTTTTATTTAGCTATCCTGTCTCATTAGGACTGAAGGGTTTCCTTGGATGCAGGACTTTTCAGGGCTAAACCCAGAACAGTCCTGAGCCAACCAGGAAGGCTGATCACCCTAAGAGTAGAAGAGATAATGACATCCTTAATCTTTTTAAGGTTTGGACTAATCCAGCAGGCTAACTACTTAGTTAAGAATTTACTAAATTCCATAGACCACATAAGGGGTTATTACACCAATAAAGACAAATTAAGAAGAGTTCTTGTTCCTATCCTCAAAGAATTTCCCATCTGAGTTGGTCTTCCAGTCATTTATCCATTTATTGACTCAACACATTTCTAGTGACTGCCTACCTATGCTAGGCATTGGGGGTGGAAGTGAAGGGGACCCCACAAAAAACCCTGGAATTATCTTTCTTTGATATGAGAGGGATTGTACACTTGGAATGTGTTCCTCTGGGTCAAATGGTCAACCAACGTTTTTCACTGGGAGTTTTGAGAAGGTTGTGTCACTATTTACAGAAGAAATGTCCAGAATTTGTGGCAAACAGATGACTGGTTCTTCTCCCACAACATACCTGCCCACACCATACTGAGTGTTCAGCAGTTTCTTACCCAAAACAGTCATGATCCCCGTGCCCCAAACTCCCTATTCACCCGACCTTCCCTGAGCAGCAGTTTTTTGTTTCCTTCAATAAAAAAAAGTTCTCAAAGGGAAACGTTTTGCCAATGTGGAAGAGGTGAAACAAATAATGGCTGAAGTACTAAAAGGCATAAACATCGGAGAGTTCAAAAACTGTTTTGAACAGTGGGAAAAGCATGTCTCAAAAGGTATATTGCATCAAACAGATAGTACTTTAAAGGTGACTAAAGTTTAAACATGGTAAGAATAAATGCACAATTTTTTATAAATAAATTCCAGGGTTTTTTTGGATGCCCCCTCACATTGGTGAATAAGACTGACATGAAAGCTGTCCTCTTGGAGCCTACTGTTAATGGGAAAGAATTGAACCTGGGTTAACCGAGGCATAATGGAAATATTAATAATTCTCTTCTTGAAGTAGAATTGTGAGGCTTAATTAAGTTAGTGTCTGGAGACTACAAAAGGGAACATTAGAGAGTCCAGCAAAAATAACGCCCTTTTTTAAACCTACAGGTGATATTGTTATGTTACAGAATTACATGCTTATGATTTGTAATAAAAGATTTCGTATAGATTACCAGCTCATAAAAAAGGGGGCATTACTTCTGCCGGACCCTATATATTACAATTATTATAATCACACGACCAAGAATCTTCTGAAAAGTCCTGATTCACGAGATCACATTTCCCAGTTTCTACATGAGGCAATACACTATTTATTTGGAAGGCAATTTATGGGAAGGTATCACATGATTCTAACATCACAAATTCCTACTGCAACAGAAGTGTTCAAATCAGAACAATTTCTGCCATCTGTGAAATAAAGAGCCTAAGTGAGTAAAAGATTTTCATTTTAAAGTAAGGAGCTTCCATGATTTAGGGTGAGAGATTCTAAGGACAAATGGAAAATTCTTTGAAGTCTTGCCATGTAAATTAGTACCACTCTGTTTAAATTTGAATTCCTACTACCAGAGATTCTAGCAAATAACTAAGTAGTAAGACAGAATAGTTAATAAGAAGTTAAGTCACTGGGAAGGTCCTCAGTAGCCATGTCGACCTTATTAAAATAAAAATGGAGTGAACATCAAAGCCGGGTCAGCAGGATATTAGCAAGATTCCTGGCCCTCACTCCCTGGGCTGCACGGTTCCTCCTCCCTCCCAGGCAGGACAGATTCATGCCCCTAGGACGTAAACTTGCAGGAATGCTTCTAGATTGAATTAAGATTAACATGCAGGTTCTGATACCTGCACCCTAGCATGTAGACATAACCTACAAATGAAGTCGGTTTAGTCTTAGCTGTGGGCATTCCACTTCCCGGTACCCCCTCTCATTAGAGACATTTGTCTTTCTTTTTAATAAACTTCACTCGGGTCCATGTCCTCATTCTTCCGGTGTGTGAGACCACAAACGTGGGACACCCATCGCTATTCCTACATCAGTAGCATTGGGAGGGGGGGATGCACATCTATTGTGCATCTTGTCGTCCTTAAAAAAAAGTAATTTTTGTAAAGTTGAAAGCTATTTAAATACTTCTTTAAAGGCTTTCTTATTTCTTCACTGGGTGTATGTAGGTGTAGGCAAACTAGGGACACAAGATGTATATCTGGATGTGTCATCCCTGCTATCAACAACTGAGTAGTTTTCCATAGCTCTTAGATTAAGGATCAAATAACCCAGGCAAATGATTCTCAATCTTGGCTGCTTTACCTGGAGGACTTAAAAAACAAAACAAAAACAAACAAACCTATATCTAGTCCCTTCTTCAACTGCATCAGAATCTGGGTGGGTGGGGTGTGGGTTATAATTTTGTAAAAGCCTGGTAGTCTGGCACTGGTCTCTCCAGTCTCCTCGCTGTCCTCTCCTGCCTGGCTCTGCTGAGCTCCCGGCCACGTCCTTGGTACTAGAAACAGTCCAGGGTATTTGCATATGCTGTGCCCCCTCTTGGCTTAAAGCATTTCTTCCCTGACCTAGACTATCCCAAATTGATCCAATGCACACTCTCCTAGCTCTAAACCCTGGCCTCCTTAGCACACCTCACAGCTAGCTGCCTTGTACACTTTTTGTCAGATCCTTGGATTATCAAGCACCTCCCCACTGGGCCGGGAGTTCCTTGGGATCAGAGGCCAGTTGGTTTTTGCTCACTGGTGTGCATGTTCCTAGCTCTAGGGAAGGGCCTGACAAAAATGAGGCCCTTTCCCAGCTTATATCAAACATGGGAAATTAATGACAGGATGGAAGATGATCCAATATTTGGTGTCACTAGTTTTAGGAGATCAAAGCATATCCTTTTTTTAAAAAGTCAGGTAAATCTAAGGAAGTAGTGTCACAAAACATTGAACCCCATTTTATCTCAGCGCCAGCTCCCCCACCCAAGCTTCCAAGATAAGCATCATTTGGAAAATAAAATTGCAGAACTAATATCATGTGCCATACATAGCCTGTTGAGTTATTTGGGGAGGTGCCTACAAGAGGAGGGTCGTATGCTGCCTTTTCAATGCCTGGATGGAGACCCACAGTTTGAGGCCCCGCCTTAGGACAGAAATTTTCTGGAAGAAGAGTTAGGCCGACGGCCACTGCACTGCAAAGCCTGGTTTGCTCTCCACCTGCTTCCACAGGAGCCTCTCTGTCAGTCAGTTAGTTCATAAATAATATCTGTTTTTAAGTCCAGAAGTGCAAAATCGACCGTGACTTTGGTACCTTGAAGCATCAGAGAGTTTGAGTCTGCCAGAGCCACCCCTTCTTTAAGCCTCTGAAAAAAAGCCAAAGCCAGTAATCTTGAGCAAAGAGGTTTCCAGACGACACTAAAATGCACAGTAGATGAAAGCTAACGCACAAAACAAAATCGACTTGTATAGGACGTGATGGGCTTTCGATGTCAGCTGCTCAGAAGTTGATGCATTCAGGACATTTGTATTTGAAAGACTGGAGGCAAATAACAAAAGTAATGACAAATTGTAAAGCTATAAATTAGCTCCAGCCCTCCTTTCTCTGTTTTTCACCACAAAAAACGTCCCTGCTGGGGGAGGGGGAGGGTTCAGGGAGCCCGCGGCACTGATTTGCGATTCCAGTGCACATTGCCGTATCCAGTCCTCCATGCTAGCACAAAAGTCCTGAGAGGTGGGGAGGTCCTAGCTTGTCCCAGTTGTTATCTCTGAGTAGTTCTGGCTGTGTTTTCTAGGCCCAGTGCTACATAGAACCAGGGTGTTTAATGTTAGTACCTTGCAGCTCCCTCCCAGAAAGCCTCTCTGTTCTGGCCACCCAGGGCCTTCCAAGCCCAAGGACTGAACTCAGCTCCAACCTTGGAGATCCCCACTTTCCTTCAAACATAAAAGGAGGCTAATTCTTACCCTGCAGGGACATTTGGAGGGGTCTATAAATAACTTTTATTAAATCCCAGTGAGTGCCCAGTGAATGTTAAATCCAAGTGCAAAATGCTTCCTCCTTAATGTTAAAATGTCTAGTGTCTTGGGAGATCTGCTCTCAAGTGGACAGGAAATCATCTAGGAATCTAAGTTACATGGCAGTGTGAATAATTGAACATGCACTTCCTATCAGCAGCTCAGTGCAGGTAAGCTGCATTTTAGGAAAGCAGAAGATGAAGAAGGAAAAGAAGGAGAAGAAAACTTTAGAGAAGTAAATCTCGGATGCAGTGTTTAATTATCTGGAACAGTGTGATGTAAACAGTGGCCTGGACCCTAAGGCAGACTTCCTGGGGTCAGATCCTGCTTCTGCCCCTGATTACCAGTGAGAGACCTTAGGCAAGTAACTTAATCTTTCTGTACCTGGTTTTCCTAACCCTAAAGAGGGTCTGATATTAATAGTACCCTATCTCATCGGATGGTAGGCAGGCTAAATGTATTCATACATGCATTCTAATAATACTGGCACAAAGTACGTACTCGGTAAACATTAGTTATTATCATTGATGGTGGCATTTCAAGCATAGCTGTAGACAAGATAGGATTCCTGGGCGGTTTTTCTTCCCTAAATGCAAGGCAAGTACTTACTCACCAGGTAGCCTCCTGCTGACAGGGAGGGAGAACAACCTGCTTTGGTTAGTGACAGGAGCATGTCTCCACACCGAATTAGAAGGCCTCCTGCCTTCTGAGGCCTGGAGAAAGTATGTACCAGAAGGAATACATTGTCACTTGTCCACCAGAAAAAAAGGGATGAAGGGGAATTATATGACTTACAGATGCCCTTATCTTTTAGTCAACGCAAATTTACCGTATTTTCCGGCGTATAAGACGACCCCCTGATTTTACAGTTAAAACATAGGTTTAGGCCTATATTCGCTGTATAAGACTACAGCCTCGGAAGTGGGGGGTAGTCTTATACAGCGAATATAGGCCTAAACCTATGTTTTAACTGTAAAATTAGGGGGTCGTCTTATACGCCGGAAAATACAGAAACAGGAAACTCGGAAGCCATTTCCTGTAGTTCAAACAACACTGATACATAACATTTGTATCCCACTTCATTAGAGCACAGATCTTCTATATTCCTTACCTCTGTTTGTTTGCTTAGAGCACAGGAAAAGCCATACATATGAGGGAAAGGTCATGAAAGGGCAATAGGAGGCTGGGGGTCTAGGCCTAGTGTTATACCCTCCCTCTCTGGGCCTCAGTTTTCTCACCTGTAAAGTGCAGAAGATGAACTAGACACTCTCTAAGATTCCTTCTAAGAACAAAAACAAAAAGTACTTTAACACTTGACAGCTTTCCAGAAAGGGAAATGAAGGCATAGAGGCATAGAGCCATTAGGGGCTTGCACAGTGTTAAATGACAGGGCCGTCACAAACTCAGCATGTCCAAGACTGAACACCTAATCCGTTTCCACCCAAATGTGCTCCAGCCGCAGCTTCTCATGTCCCAGTTTCTGGTTGCTGGTTGCTCAGCTTGAAGACCTTGGGGCCGTTCTGAAGACCTTTATTTCTCTAACATTCCACGCATCAGCAAATCCCGTTGAGTGCCTTCAAAATACATTGGGAATCTGAGAACGTCCCCTTCACCTCCACCACTACTTCAATGCCAACTGTCATTGGGCTCCTGTCTGCTATATTGAGGAACAAGAGGAGGCAGGAACATTCATGCTGAAACCTTTTTGAGTCCCACTCCTTCCACGTATAAACATACTCTGACCTTGTTGTTCTCTTGTTGGGGTAGCTGTCTTTTCCTTGTTGATTTTGTAGGAGTTCCTTGTACAGTCTAGGTATTAATCTCTGGGTTGTTTTAGACACTGAATAGTATCTTCTTTGTTGAACAGAAATTCTGTATGTTAAGATGTTATATACAGTAGACTCTCTTGTCAACTGGAACTTAAGCAACCAGCACTCTCAAACAACCAGAACAAAAAATGAAGAAATAAGACTTTAAATAAAAATTAAAATAAAACCTCAGCATGTTATACATCTGCACATTGTGCAAAACTTGACTTTATATGAGAGGCATAGGGCCTCAAAGCAAGCTGACAGTCATTATTTTTCAAGAAAGTTGCATGCAACTTTGTCAGGACAGCATCTACTGATACAGATCCAAAACCATCCACACCCACTTCTGATCCTGTCCTACCAACATCATCAGATCCTGATGATCCTGATGCCACTACATCTACCCAGCAAATTCTTTACCCCTACTGTAAGTTTTAAGTGTGTATGTGTGTCTTTTGCTATGTTACCCAAAGTTTAAAAAGTGAGTCCATTAAGTTGAAAAGTTTATTGACTGCCATCTAACTAAAATTGCATACTGCATTTACAAAGCTGTTTTTATAATAAAACTGTGTTGCATTAAGTTAACTTTGTCTTGGGAAGCTGGATGGCTCAGTGGGTTAAGCGCTCACTTTGCAGCCCCAGGGACCGAGGATCGAATCCTGGCCCCAGCTCATGTGGACACATATGCTGAACTGGGGTGTGTTTCCCATGCAGGAAATGCATGATGAAGTATTTAGGGAGAAGTGTCAAGTTGTCTGCAATTTACTTTCAAAAGGCTCATTGTGTGTGTGTGTGTGTGTGTGTGTGTGTGTGTGTGTGTGTGTGTGTGTGTTTAGATGATGATGAATGATGATAAATGATAGATTAGATAGATGATAGATAAGATAGATAGATGATAGATAGATAGATAAAATAATCTTAAAAGTATAAGAGAAAAAAGTGAGATGTAGACAGAAAGCAAATGTTGACAACTGTTAATCCAGGTGTAAAAAAAAAGCATGAATTTCATTGCTTTTTCTTACAACTGTATTAGGATTGAAATGTTTCAAAATAAAAATTGGGGGGAGAAAAGTAAAGGTGTTGAAATAAATGGTGCCTCAATATCTTACCTTGCTGGCATTTGAAAAACACCAAGATTCGAAATAGTTCATCCTTGGAAGATGCAGTATTGTCTGCAGCCTGGCTTCAGTTAATTGTCTTCACTGCAAACCCACACTGAGTGTCCATCCTTTAAATTTGGCACACTCAGAAACTGACCAAATGGGGTGCTGGCTCCCCTGCACCCTGCCCCAGCCCAGGGCATGAGGATGATTATTGGGAGCTGGCTTTGATAGACAAGAGGATATTAGTGGGTTGCTTAGAGAGACTGTGAAGGATGAGTCAAGAAAAAACTGGAAGGAGATGAGTGGGCAGAAATGGAATATTTGCAGCCAGGGAAACAACTCAGGGAATGTGTGGGAAATGTGCAGGAAGGGAGTGTGGGAAACGATGAAAGAGCAGGGCCTTATCTAAAAACCTTTAATACAAAATCAACAAGGGAAGGCTTTTTGGTCATGTTTATTTACCTACCACAGGCTCCCACTGCAAATTAGGCAGACAGCCCTGACCTGCATTTCCTCACCCTGTTCTTCCATATTGTTTCATCCAAAACCCCCTTTCCTTGCAAACCACTGGTCTTTTTCAAGTTAACATGCCCAAGGAGGAAACAAAGAATTTTAGAGCTGGAATATGTATGCAGACAGATTGTAGAGGGCAAAGGTCCTCACCATTTTGGAAGCTTTTACAGTCCTCACAGTGACTGATAAGAGTGGTGAGAAGCAGTCTGATTCTGGGTGCATTTGAAGACAGGCATCTAGTGTTATAGTACGTTGCTGCCTTGCCTACAACATCACTGGCCTCTCAGGTTTCCCTTTGGTATCCCCTATCTCTGTGGTTTATATTCTTTTTTTAACTGGAGGGCTCAAGGCAAGTTGGAACATGGATGCATGAAGGCAAATCCACCTCTGATCCTGGAAACACTTGGCAAAGGGCATGTCCTCCTGATAAAGGTTGGTCAGCAACATCAAAGGAAATTGGGGCCAGCTCAACATTTACCTTTCCAGGAAGGCTTACTTCACACAGTGTGATGTCTGCTTCTTATGAACTCAAGGGCAGTCTCCTCTCTAGCAATAATAGCCAACCTGACATGAGTACCGGTAAAGTACTTTACAATTCTTTTACACTGTTTGGAGAGGTCATTCCTGACCTCTAGATTAGATTATGCCCCCTCTGTGTTCCCATGGTCTCTTGTTCTTCTCCAAATTATAATTCGCACTCTATTTTATTGTAGATATTTATTTAATGACCTGTCTTTCTGACTGTGAGGAAAGGACAATGTTATACCCCTGGTTCCTAACCCAGTGCCTCATCATGAAAGGCATTCGGTACATTTTTACAGTTGAATGAATATATGAACAGGAACTCGTTCAATTTTCAAAATTATTCTTCTAAGATGGGTATTATTATCTGCATTTTATTGATGAGGAGAAGGAGCTGTTGAGAGATTGTGGGCACAAAGTTAGGAGTAGAACTAACTGGAATGGTACCCAAATCTCAGCTCTTTCCACTATGCTCCACCTGGAAACTCAAAAAACATTTAATCAGTCAACAAACACAAGTCATGTCTTTCCTACAAGTCGTGTTCTACTATATGCGCACAGGAGACATACAAAAAGGAGTAAGATTTGGCTTCAGATGCTGGAAACCAAACACAAGGATATGGACATGCAAATACATAACTGCATGATAGTGTGGTAAGTACTATGGGAGCTCCTAGGAGGAATGTATAATTCTGCCTGCATGGGGGAAGGCTTAAATGGGCCCATTTGATCTGGGTTTAGGGGGCAAAAAAAAAACAGGACAAGGCTGATGGCTGGCACTTCCAAAGGTGGGTAACCTTATTTCCTGTTCTGTTGCTGATTGTCAATCACCCATTTTGACTAAACCCTGGTTTCAGAAAATGCAGGAATCAGTCTGAAAAACCAAGCATGGTTAACTCAAAAGTAGGCAATGCAATAAGAGACCCCCATTGTGAAGTCAGGTTGTATTATAAACATCCCTAGAGCCCTCCTACCTAGGCCACTATATACAGACTTAAATATCTATCTGAACAGCAATCATCAGATTCCGGGGATGCTCAGCTCTCACTATCACACACAGTGACCCCAAGACCTCATTTTAATCAATATACAAATCTATTTTTGCTACAAACGAAAGAACACTGCAGGTCATCTGACATGAAATGAAGTGAGGTACAACTTGCTGTAAGAGAGCATTGGAGCAAGTCAGACCACTAGTTTACTGCAACCTGGGAGAAGTCGCCTCTCAAAAATATAGCAAAGCAGCCAAAGCAGTCAACAGTCCTTCTCTCATAGAGACAAGGCACTGAGGGGCAACCAAGTTTATTGTGTGGGCATTGTCATACCATATTAGGAATTTGGATGGGAGGTGGTATTACCATAGGCAGGTGAAGTAACAGGAAATTTTCAAGTAGGAAAGTATGATGATCAGACATACATTTAGAAAGAGAATGAATAACAGTATGTGTTAGGGGAACAGAGGACAGAGACAAAGAGATTGTTTTGAAGGTAAATGAAAATACACCAGTGAGAAATGGTGAGGCATCTACCTTGACAATGAGAATGAAGAGGAGGAAAACTATTCAGAAACTATTTAGGAGATCGAGTCATCAAGACTTGGATGAGTAATTGCATGTAGCTGGTGAGAAAGGAAGAGAAGAAGATGACTCCTGAATTTCTGAAGTAGTTAGATGGTAGTTGGAAGAAGAAGAGAGAGAGAGTCTGAAAAGCAAGTTTAGCTTTGTATTATAATTGCTGAAGTGACTATGAACCACAGGCATAGATTTCCAGTAAGTAGATGGAGATGTAGTCTTCAATTCAGGAGGAAATTCCAGGCTGGAGACAGTAGATTAATTTGAGTGTCATCAGAGTTAAAATGGTAAGTAGGAGTGGATGAGATAACCCAAGGAGACCATCTAGAGAGAGGAGAAGGCTGAGGATCCCAAGTTAGGGAACATCAACATTTAAGGGGGCAGTTGGAAGCCATTGGAAGCAGTTGCCCATGAAGAAGAAGAAGACTGAGGAGTCGAACCACACAAACTCCGAATTCTAAACACCACTGGGAGCCTTAGGTGTTCTAGGTCAGTTGGAATTGTATTTGGATGCAAATAACAGACACCTGAGTACAGTGGATTAATCGACTACTTACCCAGAGGGCAGTCCAGGCCGGGCTTAATGAAGCCACTGTGATCCATCCTTTAGTTCCTTTTCCCCTTACTGTCAGAGATGGCTGCCCCACTTCCAGAGATGAAGCCTTCATTCCAAGCAGGAAGAAGGGGCAGGGCAAAGGGCAAAAGACATTTGCCAAGTATCTCTTTTCATCAGAAGGGAAAAAAAAAAGTTTTCTGAGCTGCCGCATCCATTAGACTAAAAACTATAAACCGATGGCCAGGATTAGGGGTATAAATATCTCACTGCCTGAGAACCTGGGAGAGATGAGGTTGTTTGTTTTTTAACTTTTTGTTGTGAAATAATTTAAAATTGACAGAAAACTTGCAAAAACAATACAAAGAATTTCTATATTCCCTTTACCTAAAATTTCCAAATAATAATATTTACCACATTTACTTTATCATTTTTGCTATCTCAATGTCCTGCACATTTTACTCCTATATACTTTAATGTATACTTCCTAAAAATAAGGATCTTCTCTTATGCAATCATAGTATAAGGAGCAAAAGCAGAATATGAGTATTAATATTGATACAATGCTATTATTTAATCTACAGCTTTGGCCAATTTTCTCATTAATGTCTTTTATCTTGAAGAAAAAAAATGTTTCTGGTCCAGTAACCAATCCAGGATCACGCATTACATTCTGTTGTCATGTTGATTTATCTACTTTAATCTACAAAGTTCCTCAACCTGCCTTTTTCTGTCATGTCACTGACATTTTTGAAGACCACAGGCCAGTTACTTTGTAGGACATCCCTTATTTGGATTTATCTGATGTTTCCTCATACTTCAGATTACACATTTTCAACTGGAACACTACAGAAATGATGTGGTATCCTTGGTGCACCAAATCAGAGACAGCGGATTTTGATTTGTCCCATTAATATGACTAGTGGTATTAACTTTGATCACTTGGTTAAAATGGTAAGGTGGTATTGGTCAGATTTCTCTACTACAAAGTTACTAATTTACACTTTAAAATTAAATTAATAAGAATCTGGGAAACCGGGATGGCTGAGTGCTCTCTTTGGAGCCCTGGGGACTGAGGATTGAATCCTGGCCCCAGCCTGTGTGAACCCATATGCTGACCTGGGTGTGCTTCCCATGCAGGAGGCCCCCAGTTCAGTTCTTCCCCCCCCCCCCCCTCTGGTTTGGCCTCCTGGCTCGAGGGGGCTTGCCTCCCATGTAGGAGGCCCCCAGCCTTATTCCCACCCTACATGGCCCCGCCCACCTGTGTGGAACAAAACCATGTCAAAAACTGATGACGTACAACTATGGAGACTACTCTGGGCCCTCCCCCAGCCCCCTCTGTCTCTCTCTCTGTCTGTCTTTCTGTTAAAAACAATAAAATAAATCTTAAAAAAAAGAAAAGAAATAGTTTGCTAGCCTCTGCTCTGGTGAGATTAAGCTCATACAAGGAAAGTACTAAAATTTAAAAACATTGCCTGGGGCTTGGTAAGCACTCAATAGATGCCAGCTTTGTTAATATTATTGCATACCCTTGTGATAACAGTTAACATGGGTACTCAGTAAACTTTTGCTGACTAAATGAATAAACAAATAGGTAAAGAGGAACCGGAAGTTGGGGTCACTGGAGGGAGAGTTTCAAGAAGGTGGAAGTGGTGAACTGTGTTAAGTGACAAATCAATACCGAAGAAAGACCATCAGATTTGGCAATCAGATGGCATGACCTAACCAAGAAGCAAAATGTGTACGTTGGTGAGGACAAAAGCTAGTCTGTGGTGGGTTTAGGAGTGAATGGAAATGAGGAAGAAATAAGAAAGTAGAGATTATACAGCTAGCTATGTGATGGCAAGTATCAAGATAAAAATGAAAACATTTGGTCTGCTGCCTGAATTTTTTAAATCTGTTAATGAAAAGCAACAGGTTTATTAAAATACTGAGGTATCTGGAAGATTTTCCACTTACCTTTGAGTTGTTTGGTGTTGGATAAAACATCAATGATTAAAATTCAAGTCTAGAATTAGCAGACAGAACTTCAGGCAGAAACTTCACGTCTAGAACCATTAAAAGACTTACAATGATGAAGCAGATGATGATAAAGTAATATTTCTTTGTTTCTTCTGGGATCTTAATCATGGTGTGATCTTAGCTGGTTTGTAATGAGAATTTCATTAGAGACTAGAAGTGTAAATTACAGAATATTTATTTTAATTGCAAAACAAAAGCTGTAAAGACATATTTTTTGCTCATGCCATATACATTTACTGACTACTCTGAATGCACTAAGCATTCTGATAAATACGTATAAATATGTATGTATGTATAGGACTTAATTGGGTCATTGCCTTAGCCATCCCCTCCAGAAATTTATGATTAGTTGGTGAGGAAAGATGATTGAGCAAATAGGTTCAATATTTGTTATATACGCTAAGGTAGAAGTTTAGATGGGTTACAACAAGGCAAAAGAATAAAATAATTTATATGAAACTATTTTGCCATCTTTCAACTATTTGCCAACTATTTTTACATTTATACACATGTACATTAAGACTACAGAGATTAATATCAACGATGGCTGCTTTCTGGAGAACACGAATGAGACATTTAGGAATCTGAACATATGCATATTATTGCTGAGTTTTTAAAAGGGACTACAAAAAAGTATCTTTAGTTTGATTCTATTTTATTAAGACATACACTATACAATATTTTTTTAATACATGCTATAAACAGAAAACGTCTATCAAGATACACATTTAAAATATTAACAGGGGTGGGGATGCCAGGATAGCTCAGTGGCTTGAGCTCTTGCCTCACAATCATGAGGTACAGGGTTTGATTCCGGGCCTCTGCCATGCAACCCTATGTGCTGAACTGCAGTGTAACTGGCAACCACTGGGATGGCTGGGCAGTGAACGTTCTCACCTCCCAAGCAGGAGGCCCCCAGTTGGGTTCCCACCCCGCGCAGCCCTATAGCCACCTGTGTGGAATGAAACTATGTCACAACTAATGATGTACAACTATGGCGCCTGCTCTGGGCCCTCCCCCTTCTTTCTCTCTCTCTCTCTCTCACTTTCTCTCAAACAAACAAAAAATAAATCTTTAAACTAATATTAACAGAAGTTACCAGTATATCTGGGTGGTGGGATTGCTGGGAGATTATTTTCTTCACTATACTTTTTCAGACTTTACATGTTTGTACAATAATCACAAACAACAGAATAAAACCACGGAGCTTTAAACACAACATGTTACAAGCATGTGTGTGTGCTTATAAGCACAGAGGCTAGAGGTTTTTATGGTTTTGTAGACTGTCCAGTGTTCAGTTGTCACATGAATAGCAACAAAGGTTTCCTAGTCTACAAATGTCAGCAGATGGTAGATCAAAGAGATGTGTCTAGAAGTTGACTCTACTGGTCCTTTCTGCAAGGTAGCAAATCAACCAGGGACCTGCTGTTGAAACACTGGAATTTGCTTAAAACAGGGAGTGCTGTGCACACAACAAATGAATATGGTATAAATCACTTAGTTTGGTCACAATGATCAGGACACTGGTAAAAAGTGACTTAAATAATAAATATATTTACTATTTCACATAACACACAGTCCGGAAGTAGGTAGAGTCCAAGTCTGGTTAACCCAGTAGTAGCTCAGCAACTTCAAGTTTCTGGATCAGCTTTCCTTTGACTTTCTTGGCCAGTAGCACTGCACTCCAGTGCCTCACACAAGAAGGACTGAAGGTGAGGGTTAGGGGTGGGCATTCCCTCTTGTCCTACCTTCCCTCCCCCGGCCAGGGATTCAAATCTTTCCTAGAATTACTCTAGCAGCTATCACCCTGCATTGTATTGGCCACACTGTGACAGTTCAGCGTAAGGAAAAACAAAAACATGGGGGAGAAAACTACACTCAGTCATAAAAACTGTAGCCACTCCTAAACCAAGAACTGGAGAAAGGAATTGCCATTATTGCTTTAGATCAGCACTATCCAGTAGAATTTAATATGTATGGAAAAAATCCAGCCATTGTCAGTATATCGAGAACGGTTACATGGCTGGATACTTTCCTGACAGCCCCTGTGTGTGTGTGTGTGTGTGTGTGTGTGTGTGTCTCTGAGTAGTCTCTGAAAGCTAAAAGCAAGTCTTCGTTATCTCCTTCGTGAATAAGCTACAACATTGATCAGCAACATTGCTTCCTACCAGCATAATTAAAGTGCCAAGTGGCACTTCCAAAGTGTCAAGGGTCTATCTGTGTTATTCCAACAAAGGCATCTTGGTTATGGAATTTGAACTTTGAGTCCCTGAGTTATGGTTCTGAATGTGACCCTATCTGTGTGGTCTTAAATGAGTCACTTGGCTTATCTGGGCCCCAATGTAATTGTCTTAAAACAGGTGGTTCTTTAATGTCCTTTGAACTCTAGTATTCTATGACTTTAGATTACTGCTCAACTGTGGGAACTTCCCAGCCCTATCTGACACCAGCATGCTGGGGTGGAGACACACGAGAAGTCACTCAGAAGGACACTTGGATGCCATGGGGTGAAATGCACTGTTAGAGAGATAGAAAGAAGACAAGGCATGGTGACTTGTCATCCATTTACTGAGGCAGTGTTACAGGGCACCCACTGTGCCATAGTCACTCTAAGTTGAATAGCAGAGAATCCGATATGGTGCCTAGTCTCGGTGAGCTCACATTCGAGTGGGAAGGGAACACAGGTAAACAGATATGCAATTATAAAAGGGGTAGAGAGGGCTAGCACCGAGGAAGGAGAGGGTGCACATGTGGGGAACACCTAGACCAGTAGAGAACAGGTGAGAGAAGCCTCTTTGGAGGAAGTGATAACCAACTGAGGCCTGAAAGAAGAGTACTTTGTTGCCCCTTCTGGTATCATGGGGAGTTACTTCGCCTACAATGCACCTACGACACTTTGTCTACGTGTCCTTTCTTCTTGTCTTTCTATTGCTTTCTTTGATGCTTTTGCCCAGCTGTTGGTAGTCTGGGACCTGGTGAGAGGACCACAGGGAAACTCTTGCAGAAAACTGAAGTTTTCTATTTCAGATCCTTCTACCACCTTCACCACCATCATTTCCACAACCACCATCACCACCTCCACCACTAATACTACCGCCGTCACTTCCACCACCAGCACCACCACCACCTTCAACACCTCCATCATCACCACCGTAAGCACCACCTCAACCACCAACAAAAAAGTATGCAAGTGAGGCTTGCTTTAATGAATTCCAAAACTATGTGTAAAATCTGAGTTAATATAATGAACGCATTGAGGGGTGATTGCTTGCTTTTCCAAATTATTCAATATATAACAACTTGAACTAGTTAAGTTTCCTGAGTATGTTTTACATGTGTTTTGGTTTACAAACATTTTAATTACCCAGATCTGTTTAGGAACATACCTGTTTTAAAGGTAAGACATGTCAAAGACAGGATTTCATGCTGAGAAAGAAGGGCCAGCATAATAAGCAGCTCATAAGATCTCTTTCTTTACTCATTGAATTAATTGTGAAGAGTTTTACAAGGACTGTCTGGAAAGTATCCATCCATGTAATATGGAAAACAGAGGCATTTATGGCTGGATTGTTTCCAGACAGCCCTTGTATAATATGCACAAATCTAAGCATTAAGCAGTTTTAATTACTTGGCCATAAATCAGTGACTGTAAAGGTTAAAGTTAATTCTATTAATAGTATACCTATATACAACTAGCATACCTATATATAAATGATACTTATATAAAAATATATGGTACATATGTTTTATACTTATAGTATATTTCACAAAATCATTATTATACATTTGTATACATAAATATTTAATATATATCAAATATATTTGACCAATACATAGTATTATAATATAAATATTCTTCTCGAATTGTGAAATTTGGGTTAGAGACCAAGATAGATTATAAAAGTGGTAAAAGTTCCTCTCATTCATGTATGGACATCCCTTGCCATGAGACTTTACCACTCATCTCATCTCAACAGCAGGGAGAGTCTACATCATGGCTCCTTGACCCTTGACTCTGGATTGGCCGTGTAACTACTTTGGCTAATGGGATATTACCTAATGTGACCGAGCAGAGGCATGCACTTTGGGGTTTGCCCTCTCTTGCTAATCTGGGAACCCTGCCATGACCACCATGTGATCTAATCTGGGCTGGTCTGTAGGAGACTCACAGATCATGTGGCACAAACGAGTTAGCACAGTGCAGACCCTACTTGACCAATTAGTCTGCCAATTGCCCGATATGTGTGAGACCATCCAGTCCCAGGCAACATGCAGAAGCCAGAAGAGCCACCAAATTAACAGACCAGAGACTCATGAGAAATACTAAAATGTTTATTGTTTTAAGCCACAAAATCTTGTGGCGGTTTGTTATGCAGCAAAAGCTAACTGATACAGGGACCAGATCTTACTGAGTTCTGTTCTCTTTTCTCTTTATCCATTCCAAAAAGCTTGGGTAAAATGTTTGGTCTATATTGGAACCACAATTGCAACTAACATATGATCTTTCATTTTCTTTCGATTCTAAAAGCTTTGATTCTCTTATATTATTAAGCTTCCTTTCTCAGTTATGATCTTTATAGAAGAAAGGGGCAGGGAATAAAGGTAATAAAAATAAGCCATGATATTAAGAGAAGGGACCTGGAGAGGTGAATTAAGGTGATGGCAGTGGGATGCTGAGATTAAAAAAAGAGAGACAGAAAGACATCAGGACAGCTCATAATGTACTGAGTAACTTCCTGGGAGAAGTTCATTTTATTAAATCAGAATCTCTGTGAAACTTCCTGGCACTGACCCCAGAGGTCCCTATGTTAAATTGCAAACACACATTGTAAAATTCCCCTGACATTCCATTCCTTAGTTCTTCTCAGTCTTTTTCACTATTCAAAATATGATTTTCTATTTTGGCAGTTAGAATGGTTTGGGCTGTAAATGATAGGAGCCCAGCTCAAGCTTAGAAATCCAGATTATCCTCAGGCTTCTGTCAAGACTGAATCCAGTTGCTCAAATGATGTCTTCAGGGTATTGTCTTTCCATCTCTATCTCTAAGTTCTATGTCCCTCCGTTTTGGTTTCCCTGGATCCCTGAGAATCGTCAATCCCTGACCTATTTTGTGGGTCCCAGAATTGAGTGGTGGCAACTGTCTATTACGTCTCTCCATCTTGAGTGACCAAACTTTTCTTCCCCACCTGCTACCCTATCATGTTAAAGGCACTAACATCCATCCAATTTCCCAAGTCAAAAAGCTGGAAGTTGTCCCAGACCTCTCCACTAGTCCCCATATCTAATAGCTCACAAAGCCACATCGTTTTTACCCCAGCTGTGTCTTTGGAATTGGTTTTCCCTCTTCATGACCATTGCCACTGTGCTTTCTCATGTACTGTCATTCCTGTCATGGAAGAAGAAAATTTCTTTGTAACCAATCTTTGCTTTGCTCCCTACAAACCATCCTCCATACCCAGAGTAATCTATTAAAAATGTAAACCCGAGACTAGCATTGCGTGCTTACAACCTTTGGTTATATACCTTATATAAGCTGCTCCACATATTTAGGATATAACATGACCCTATTTGGTGATTTTTCCAGTTGATCCCTTGAACTCCCAGCGGCCCTGTTGGCAGAGAGCCTATTTTATCTTAGATTGAGTTTCCTAGAAACAACGAGAGCTGAGGCTACCTGTTAGCTGTTATTTTAGGGACCTCATTGTTCCCTGCCACTGGGCTGGGCCTGAGCCCTCTCGAATTCACCCTGCCTGGCCTATTCACTAGAACACAGAATCATGGGGCAGAAGATTGGGCATTGGTGTCTTTCCTCCTATGAAGCCCAGGGCCCCTCATGTAAATTGCTGTACCCAGCAACAAGCTCTACCTACCTGGGGCTCCGGGTGGGGTCTTGATCCAGCCACAAAGGATTCTTTTATGCCAAATATCAAAAACTCAAGTGCCTGGAGGAGCCTGAAGCCTGATAGACACTACTCATCAACAATCTGCTGTCACCAGGCAGGCACTTGGTACTCATAGTCACCACATCTTCAGTTTTTTTCAGGAGGAGCCCAAGATCTTGCTTTTTGTGTGAAATACTGATTTTTAAAGTCAGCTAGAATTTTTTTTTTAAGGCAGGCAAAACAAAACTCGTGTGGGTCCTTATCTGTTTAGGGGCTGTAAGTTTGTGCATGTGGCTTTAGGCCCTGAACATAGAACAATGGATGTTCACTTGCGCTACATTTGCATAACTATGGGGCCATTGCAATGAACTGAGAGTAAACAAAGATGAGCTGTGAACAGCAACAAAAGGTTCCATGATTTCAAGAAAGTCTAACCTTTAGGGTGGCCTCCCTCACCTGGCTCCTACCCTTTTTCTTGGCCTGTGACCCCCTCCCCCATAATGTTTCACATCTCAGGGCCTTTGTGTTGGTTCACTGGGCTACCCTGAGAACTTTCAGTTCTCTATCAGCACTCTCGCCTGCCCTCCAACATTTGGCTCAAACACCCCTTCCGCTAGATGGCCTTCCTTTCTCCCAGGTCGCTGCTTTCTCTACTGCTTACCCCCCTAGTTACTTCATTAATGTCGTCTTCACCTGACGAAACCCCTAGAACGTAGGACCCTGGGCTCATTCACCCTGTATCCCCAATGTCTCATAGAGTGCCTGGCATTTTAAAGGCAATTTGAAGAGATGGGCATCCAATCTGAAAAATGAGTCTGACCATTGCCTTTCACACACCTTTCATCCATTTGTAAAGAAATGATCATTTTATTTTGCGATAATAAGTTGAAACCTGGTGTTTGAGAGAAAAGGGGGGGGGAGACCCCCTCTGTGTACTTTCATTTTTAAAAGGACCACACATTTGTGAAATACGGTTGGAAAGAATAAGGCTGAGTCCTCTAAGAAGAAGAGTTCTAGAACAAAAGAATGGCTAAACTGGTCGTACTAGCTTTTCCCCAAACCTCCAAGGTTCCCAGGGCTCTTGAGAGTCTGGGATGTTAGGTGCCTCAGAGGCGAAAGGGAACCAGTTCCTCTGAATGAAGCAGCACTTGTACAGAGGCGGCAGCCCACGGTGGGAGAAAGAGTAGCCACAGTCGGAAGACCCTTTGCATAACCCCTTCTTGAATGTGACTGAGGTTTGCAAACTGAAACTCCAGAAGCAAACCCTCAGCGGTTACATTTTCTCTACAATGTTTCCCAGCTCTGTCAATCATTTCCTGCTTTCTCTCCCTCCCCAGAGCGCGTATACACATAAGCTTTGGTGGACCGTTGCCTTAACACTGAGTCTCTCTCCTACCTGAAGTGGAGCACCTCAGGAAGCTGCTAGGTTGGCGTTTCATTCATAATATATGAACTCAAGGGAAGAGGGAGGCAGGCACAAAAAGCCCTTCATCTCTGCTATTTAGAATTCCAGCATTGCAACTGAAAATGACCTGGGAGTAAATTGCAACGGGGCTGAAGTGTTCGTTGCACGATAACGGTAGAAGCGAACGCGTCAGAGGCCCGCCCGCCGGCTATTTATACTGCGCAGATTATGCAATCTGGCTGCAGCCATTCATGCCCTGACTGGGGCGACGAGCGCAGGGGCGGGGGGCGGGGGGCACCCTTCCCGGCCGCCGGATCAGTCTCTAAGTTTGCATCATCCCCTTCATTGCGAGCGGGCGTGGATTTCCATTCCTGCCGGCGGGTCTTGAGGGAGACAGCTGGGCTGCACACTCACTTGGCACACATGGGCACACACGACTGCTTATTTAAACATAATAATAAAGGCGTCGGCGCGCACGAGGCGCGGCCCGGCAGCGCGCAGGGCTGGGCTCCCGGCAGACCGGAAGGAACTGATAAACCGAGCGCTAATGACACCCGCTCCCTCCCCCGTCGGAAGTGTCCTCCGAACTCCAGTCATTGAGAAATACCGAAGGGGCAGAATAGGGGTGAGATGAGGACAGGCCCCCGCGCAGCTGCGCGCGCCTCGCAGGGCGGGGTCCGGGGCGCCGCGGCAGCAGGGGGCTTCGGCGAGCAGGGCCCAACACACCTTACGGTACAGTAGAGTCCTCCCCAAACCAGCCCACCACGCGTGCTCCCGGTGGCGGGGCAAGGGTGAGTGATTTGTCGGATCCCACCCAGGGGGGATCTACACTCCCAGCCCTACCGGACCCCGACGGCCGAGAAGTGGGAGGACGCAAGAGGGGGCGAAGGACACGAAAGAAAGAGCGGATGTCGAGAAGCCTGAAATGTCTGCTTGTCCTGGCGCCCGTGCTGGGTAGGAGGGGGCGGGGGCCGCCGCCCGCTTCCGAGTAAAGCGAGACCTGCGGGTCTACTGAGCATGCCCATCCCGCGGCCACCGAGGGTCGCTCCGGTGTGTGCCGCTCCCCGGGTTTTCCTTGCAGCCGCTGGGAAGGACCCGGGCGGGGGTGCTACCCGGCCTGGGACTAGGGATTCAGAGGCCGGTAGGTGGTGGGCCTGCTGGGGGCCCCGCTAGGTTTGCTGAAGTGAGCAGATCGACATTACCTTTGAAGCTGTACAATATCACTGAGTCGACACCCTTGATTTAATCGTGTTCAGAGCTACCTGCCGGGTTTCGCTGGTTGTGGGAGAAAGACAGGGATGTGTGTGTTTAGCTCTTTCAGTAATGTCATTAAATGAAACCCCTAAACTCATATACCCCCTATTCTAGTAACAATCCAGTAGACTTTAATAACTCCCAGGTATTCGGATCAATAAACATACCGGAGTTCATTCCCCCAATATCACCATTTATTTCATGGAGCAGCAGGAGTACAGCTAGTAATTGATGGGGAGGACCAAGAGGTGTCCTACTGGACGCATTTACATCGAAAGGTCCCTTTTGGGTAGTGAACAAGGCAGAGGAGAACTGGAAGGTTTTCTTTAGAGAAACATGAAGGACTGGGCATGGAGAAGTAATCCAGCTGGCTAGAAAAAAGAAAGGGTTGCCATTAATTTCCTATTTGCAGTGTGCTTAACACAGTACCTTAACTGTACAGCCATTTTAAATCGTCCCAACAACCCTATTTGTGGGAATTATCCTGACACTACAGATACTGAACCTGAGGCTAAGAGAACCTAAAAGCTGCTGGAGCTTAGTACCAGAGCATCCAAATAGGGACCTGGTGAATCCTGGGCCTTGAATGTTGTTCTTGGCTCCTCTGGCTGCCTGGTCCCAGGGCTGGGCCAGTCTTTCACGAGCCAACAGCGAGGAGCTGGATGAATGGGTGATGATGACACCAGATCAGCTTGTCTACCTGCAGAAGTCAGTAATCACCTCACTTGCCACCTGGCCATTTGGGCACCCTGAAACTAGAGGGTGGAGCCAAAGAGATGCAAAATGAGTGGGTAATTTTTATATGGACAAATGTCTGTGTTGCTGGAAGTCCAGGAATGTCTAAGTGAGATCTCTCTTATCACCTCCAGGAGAAAAGCAACCATGCCCAAAGGTGAGAGCTGGGTAGAAGCCTTAGCTTTGTGGGCATTAGAGAATAATAAAGATGTTTCTTTGTTCAGTGCTTTCTCATAGACTCTCAATGACCTCAAAAACGGGGAAAGACAATCTTGGCTTTGTTATCTCTGTCTTACAAAGAAAATGAAGAATTGCTTAAAGCTTCACTCAGGGTCTGAGGGCTGCTAGGAGAAAACAAGAACACAGGTGTTCCTTCCATCTACTGCCCCTTTCACCACCTCACACCAGCACTCAAAAACAAAGGTGGGCCAATCCCAACCCATGTTGACAAAGATCACGATTGTGTTCAGCACGAAACCTACAGTAAACCACTAGTTTCTTTCTCCTTGACTCAAGGTGAAACTCACTATCTTTAGAGCACTTGTGGCTCTTCAAATGCATATATATATATATACACACATGTACACATATACATACATACATATATTTCATCTACTTTTAATTCATTCAATGCTTACTATTTAGTTAAAATTTCTGTGTAGTCTCTTAGCACATTCAGGAGGATGGAAAAGTCTACTGTGTTTGGAGAGTAGGAAGGGGCAGGGACTGTATCTCTTGCCACAGCAAGTTCCCAGAAAGAAACACCCAATGGCTAGGTAATCTGTAGGACCCACTGCAAAATAAAAATGTGGAGCCCCTGTTCAAACACTAGAAAGAATTTCAAGACTGCAACAGAAGAGCATCAAACCAAGCAAAGATCTCTGTGCAAATGTGCAGGTTGCATGCCCGGGGAGGTGGCCCAGCCCATTGCTCAGACAGTGATGCTCTGCAGAGCATGGGACCAACTAGGCCACAATCCCAGGTCAAGGCAGGAAAAATAATTTAAAGACAAAGGGTAGGGAGAGGGGGACTCTAGGAGTTCTCTATCTCCTCATCTCAATGGTTCCCCACTGGGCTGGCAACTTCCGGCCCAGTAATTATAGCCATCCTTCACCAACATGAGATTACTGAGTAATTTTGTTAAATGTTTGGGTTTACTTCTTAATCCGAGAAAGCCCATCATTTCTCCTGAATGCAAATATTTCTGGGCTGTTAGATTTACCCTTTTTTTTTTTTTTTTTAGGTACACATAATTCCTTAAAAATGCACTTCTCCTACCAAGACAAAAAAAATAAATAAATAAGCCACAATATTCACTTGTAAAGGAAAAGCCTCTCCATTCTGAATCTTGGCAAAGGCACCTGTGCTGCCTCCACCCTCCCACCCCACGGTGGGGGGTGGCTGGTCCTCAAAGCCTCAGAACCCCCGCAACTCTCCCCTGAGCTCCCCGTCTCCGCCCTGACTTTTCATCCAGGGGTTTGGTAGAGGGGAGGGAACTAAACGGGAGCCAGATGTGTGTGCGAGTCCTCAGCTCCCGCCTCCTCCCTTCTCTCGGGCATCTTAAAACCCGGAGCCCTGACAGAGGAGGATCCGGAGCCAGACAGACGCGGCGCAAACAACTCGGCCCCGCGGCTCCCCCGGGAGTCCAAGCCAGGAGGGAGGGGGGAAGGAAGCCGGGCATGCTCAGTAGGCGGGACAAAGTTTTTTGGTTTTTTTTTCGGTCGCGAGTAGGAAGCTTTTTGCACTCCACCACCTCTGGCCGCTGGGAAGACGTCATCGCTTCCGCCCTACTTCCTCCTCCTGTTGGCGGCGGTGAGAATCCAATATGGAGTAAATCGGTGGAGTCGAGAGATGGGGCTCGGACGGGGCACCCTGCACCGCCTCCCAGGCGCACCTCCCCCGGCCGCCGACCGCTCCCCGGAACCGTGATTGGCCCGCCCCCCCTAGGGGGCGACCCCCAACCGAGGCCCCCCCTCGCAGCAGTCCCCGCCGCTCCACGGCGCGCTTGTTTTTCTCCTCTCCTTCATCTCCGTCCCTTGCCCCAGTGTGTCCCCCTCCACCCGCTGCGGAGCCCCCGAAGCCCCCGCTCGCTCAGCTCGTCCCCCGCAGCTTGCCTTTGCACCCCTTCCCCCCAAACCACCCGGCGCTCGGGGCGCCCGGCTTCCCCTTCTGCGGCGCCCCCTTCATCTCGAGCCGGCCCCCTTCCCCAACCAAATCGGGCGATCTCCGGAGATGTGAGGAAGGGGGGCGAGCGCACAGGAAGATGAAGGGAGCAAAGCTGCCCGCCGCGGGACAGGCGTCTAGGTGAACAGGAAAATGACCGAAGAAACACACCTGGACGAGTAAGTTTGGCCGCGGGGGTGGGGGGACGAGTGTGCCCCGAAGGGACAGCGTGAGGTCCGAGGCTGAGGACGCAGGCAGGGACTCTCGTAGGGTGAACTTGGCGTGGGGTGCAGCGACACGATGGCGTGTGAAGTTTGGGACGCTAGATTCCCCCCCTTGTTGTTGAAGTGGGGGTGGGGGGCAAGAAATGCGGTGGGCCAGCGGAGGCGCCCCTGGGGTCGGTGGGCTGGCGGCCGCTGCGGGGGCCAAGGGCGCAAGGGTGACCTCGGGGCGGTCCCCGATTCCTCTCGGGGTGTTAAAAACACCCCAGACCCCGAAATCCTCGGTGGCCTGAGGGAAAGGTCTGACACCCCCGCGCGAGTTTCCTGGGGTCGGTGGGGTTTTACTTGGGTGACTTTGTGACTCTCCTCCCCAGCGCTGGCCCTGCGGTCCCTTCAGGAGCCCTCTGGGGCCCAGGCTCCGCCATTTCGTTTTCTTGAATCGCCCTCATTTGCATACCACATTTTCATTCATAAAAAACAAGGCAGAGCAAGGGAAGGACTGGGCGCGGGGTCTGCGTGCGCTCGGGGCCCCGCGCGTGCCAGCGCGCCGGAGCCGCTCCCGGGGTCCCGCGGCGCGTGCAGGTGTGTGTGCACGCGCGTGTGGGCCCGGGACAGGCGCCCTGCGGGTAGGGGCAGCTCGGGGGGCGGATCCCAGGCGTGTGCGGCCCGGCGGGCGGGAGCGTGCGGGGCAGCGCTCTGCGGGCCAGTGTATGTGTCTCTGTGTGTGCGCGTGCACAGGCGTGCGTGCCCGGCCCGCGGGCCCGAGGGGAAACAATGCTCGGGGCCTGGGTCCGAGGGGCTCCCGACCAGACCTGCCGTCCCCGCGGGACCGGAGCCTTTCTCCAGCCCCCGGCCAAAGTGCAGCTGCCTCCCGCCCCGCAGTCTCGGAGTCGGGTTTGGTTTTTCCTCACCCCGCTGGAGGTGGTTCCATTAGTGGGTGTAAACCAGGCCGGGCCTCTGGGCCCCCGGCGCCTGAGGTCGTCAGCTTTGGGTCCGAGCGGTCGCCGCACGGCGGCCACTGCCTGTGCTCAGCGGTTGGGTCCGCCAGCAGCCACTTTTTTTTTTCTTTTTCTTTTTGTGAATAAGACGCTCTCCTTTATTGTCACATGATAGCCCTCCCCTCCTCCACTGCACATTCATAAATCCGGAGCCTGCCTCGGCTCCTTTCATTCAGAGCTTCTATTAGCCAACGTACCAGCAGCGCGGGCTTAGAAGCAGAGACTCTCGGAAGCCGCTGGTCAAGCCCTGGAGGGAGGTCACTGGAGTGCCTGCGGGGGTGTGGGGGTTGCTGGTAGTCAGGTCTCAAGGCCTCGGGTCTTTTGCCTAGGAAAACACTGAGACTCGGTGCAAGAGAGGGGAAGGGACTCGGCTTAGGTGACTGAGAGGGCTTCCCTTGCAGCAGGTGACAGAATGCTACGCTCTACTCTAAGAATCTACTTCTTTTTTTAACGCCCTTTATCCTTTGGCTTCTGCCGTTGCCATGCTGGGCCGGAGGGCTGGTTGGGAGGTCTGGTCTTTGAGAAAGGGAATTTCCTTCCTGTGGGTCCCCAGGAAGCTGTGATTGCAGTAACCCCTAATCTGCCAGACACCCATAGCTGGAGAGGATCCTGTCTGCTGTGTACGTTGTGCTCTTCCCACCACATCTGCTGGTCTTTCTGTTTTAGACATTTTGCTTGGCCTTCCTAGACTGCATCTTGAAATGGGGAAATAAAAATGGTTGTTCCTCTAGCTGAAATATGGGGGGTGGAGTGGTATATGCGGCTGGGCCTTGCTCCCATTAGGACTTGATTAATAAGGGGTATTTATGTAGGTCCTCGTTTGTCTCTGCACATACAAATAGCAGTAGTAGCAAGGACACTCACCACGCTGAGCTTTGGAATCCTGAAAGTGGCTTAGATCACCATACATGGGGTTTCTTGGCATCGTCCCTTGTTACTACTGACCTGGTCTCTACACAGCAAACCAGTTTTTTGCTTCCTACCTCATCTGGTATCCAAAGCAAAAGAACTTGGGGTGGGATCACTAGCAAGAAATAAGTCTCTCTCTTCCAGGTTTGCAGAGCAGCAGTTCAGCATGGAACTGGCTGCTCCCACTGCTGTCAGAAGCTTGGTTGAGACAATAGATATTTGACCACTGTTTCTGGTTTCAGTTAGAGAACCAGAAAGCTGTGGCGCCTTAGCCCACTGCAGAAATGGCCTCAGGTTTAATTTTAATGTAATGACCTTGGCATGAGACATGAAATGCCTGGTAAGAAAGCCAGCTGCATGGGCTGAACACTGACATTTGTGGACACTGTCCGTTATATTGTTCAATGTTCTTATGTAATGACCCATCTGAAAAAGTGCTTTTAAATGTTAGTGCCAGGAAGGTTTCTTTCTGTTACAGAGCTTGCTGTGGTTGCCCCTCCCTCCCTTTTTTAAAATGCTATCACTGGAAGCTCAGTCAAAATTATTGCTTGATTTTGGTAGCCTATATTAGCCAAGGTTTTTGCTAGTTTTATTCACTACTCCTCTATGAATTTTGACCTTCTATTTTTACTTCTAACAGTTTCATCTTTGAGGTCCCTCAGGTGTCAATACTTTTTGGAAGTAGGCAAGGTGGGTTACTTATAAAGAGAATAGTGACATTAAACTGGAGATGCAGGGGAATTATATTTGTGCCTTAAGTAAAATAAATTTTCTTGGTAGTCCACATATATTTAAGGTTTTTATTAAATATTTGTTACATTTAACATCCGAATACAATAAATCAGAATTTTACCAACTGGTAAGATTGTGCTTAATTTTTACAAAATAATGAATTTTTTAAAAAGATTTATTTTAGGGGGAAAGCCGGGACGGCTCAGCGGGTTGAGCGCTCGCTTTGAGGCCATGAGGACCGAGGATCGAATCCCGGCTCCGGCCCAGG